>PVIW01007852.1:0-67605 GCA_004026585.1 Noctilio leporinus | reverse complement strand
TAAAAATGGAACTGCCTTTTGATCCAGCAATTCCACTACTTGGACTATACCCAAAGAATCCTGAAACACCAATTCATAAGAACCTATGCACACCTATGTTCATAGCAGCACTATTTACAATAGCCAAGTGCTGGAAACAGCCTAAGTGCCCATCAGTGGATGATTGGATCAAAAAACTTTGGTACATTTACACAATGGAGTTCTATATAGCAGAAAGAAAGAAGGAACTTGTACCCTTTGCAACAACATGGATGGAACTGGAGAGTATTATGCTTAGTGAAATAAGCCAGTCAGTGAAGGACAAATACCATACGATCTCACCCATTACAGGACAATAATGAACAAAACTAACAACAAGCAGAACAGAACCAAATATATGAATACAGTGAATAGACCTTCAGTGGTCAAGGGGAAAGGGGTTGGGGGGAGGGGGGAGGCAGAGGCAAGGAAGGGAAGCAGCTTAGACAAGAACCTAGTATAAAGGAACCATGGGCATGGACAACAGGTGGGATTGACTTTGGGGAGAATGGGTGGGTGGGGAGGGGGACAGAGGGGAGGCAAAAGGGGGATGGATGTAATACAACAACAATAAAATCTTAAAAATAAATAAAGGATTTAAAAAAAATAAACACTTTAGCCTTCTACCTCATCAGATGGCAAAGTAGAGTGCATCTCCTGGAACAAGGGCAGATCTTATTTCACAAACGTCATGAATTTCAGTTGTGTAATAGCCACTGAGGTGTGTGGGTACATACATGGATGGGATGGTGGGTGCCATGGTGGCCCTGGGTGCAGGTGTGAGGAGGGGGCTTCAGTGATGCTGGCTCCACTGGTTTTCAGTGTGAGAGATGTGGAGCAGGCTGGGATCGGGAGGACGGAGATATGATAAATGGCTTTTGTCTTGCAGATCCGGAACATGGTGGCGGTGCTAGAAGTCATCTCCAGCCTGGAGAAATACCCCATTACCAAAGAGGCACTAGAGGTGAGTCTACGTAGCCTACAGTACAAAGAACCTGGGGCTGGGGCAGGGGCTTCACCCTCCATGGGATGCCCAGCCGTAGTACCTGGGGTAGGCTGCAGTGGGTGATGCTGGCCCTGGGTTCTTCGTTTGCTGTTGCCTTTGCCACAACATGCTTTCACCCAGAAAGCTTCCTTAACAAAATGTCCTTGGAGCCAGAAACCTGCAGGATGGTGCTTCTGAGAATGCTGTCTCTTGTCTGGGACCCTTGGGTCTGAGGACTAGACTTGAGAATTTAGATATAACAAAGAACCAATTTTTCCCATGGGTTTTGGTTTAGGGGTCACACGATGTCACATTCTCTTTCTGGTTGTAGGAGACACGACTTGGGAAGCTCATCAATGACGTCCGTAAGAAGACCAAGAATGAGGAGCTCGCCAAGCGGGCCAAGAAGCTGCTGCGGAGCTGGCAGAAGCTCATTGAACCTGTGCACCAGAATGAGGCAGCGCTGCGGGGTTTGGCGGGTGCCCCTGGCTCTGCTAATGGGGGTGCCCACAACTGCCGGCCAGAGGTGGGGGTGGCCAGTGCACCCAAGAGCATCCATGACCTGAAGAACCGCAATGACATCCAGAGACTGCCTGGGCAGCGGCTGGACAGGCTGAGCAGTCGGAAGCGCCGGGGGGACCAGCGTGACCTCGGCCACCCTGGGCCGCCTCCCAAAGTCTCCAAAGCAAGTCATGACTCCCTGGTCCCCAACTCATCACCTCTTCCTACCAATGGAATAGGTGGAAGCCCCGAGAGCTTCCTTGGCCCCCTGGACAGTGGCAGGCACATGAGCCCCGAGGGTAGTCGTCTGGAGCAGGGTGAGAATGACAAGCACAGCAGCAAGATCCCCATCAATGCCGTGAGGCCGCACACCAGCTCCCCAGGCCTGGGTAAGCCCCCTGGGCCCTGCTTGCAGAGCAAGACTGCAGTGCTGCAGCAGCTGGACATGGGAGATGATACCCCAGGATCCCCCCACCCCAAAGGGCCACCACGCTGCTCCTTCAGTCCCCGGAACTCACGGCACGAGGGCTCCTTTGCCCGACAGCGGAGCCCATACACACCCAAGAGCTCTGTCCCCAGCCCCTTGCCTCGGTCCCAGTCCCTAGATGTTACGCAGGTGCCATCACCGCTGCCACTGGCCCAGCCATCCACACCCCCTGTACGGCGGCTTGAGCTGTTACCCAGGGCTGCCGAGAGCCCAGTACACTGGCTAGAGCAACCTGAGAGCCACCAGCGGATGTCTGGCCCAGGCTGCAAGGCAGGGCTGTCACTGACTGAGCCCCCCCTGCCCCAGGCTGGCTTTTCCCCGGACTCCTCCAGGGCAGACAGTGATGCAGCCTCCTCTGGTGGCTCGGACAGCAAAAAGAAGAAGAGGTACCGGCCTCGTGACTACACCGTGAACTTGGATGGCCAAGTGGCTGAGGCAGGTGTCAAGCCTGTCAGGTTAAAAGAGCGAAAGCTCACTTTTGACCCCATGACAAGACAGATCAGACCTCTGACCCAGAAGGAGCCAGTGCGGGCTGATAGCCCCGTGCACACAGAGCAACCCAGGACAGAGTTGGACAAACCTGAGGCCAAGGCCAGCCTCCAAAGCCCCTTTGAGCAGACGAACTGGAAGGAGCTGTCACGCAATGAGATCATTCAGTCCTACCTAAGCCGACAGAGCAGCCTGCTCTCCTCGTCAGGTGCGCAGACCCCGGGGGCCCACCACTTCATGTCTGAGTACCTGAAGCAGGAGGAGAGCACCCGGCGTGAGGCCAGGACGCCACATGTGCTACTGCCTCCAGGCTCACCCACAGACCTCCCAGGGCTGAGCCGCCAGGTCACGCAGGACGATCTGGACAGAATCCAGGCCCACCAGTGGCCAGGGGTGAACGGGTGTCAGGACACACAGGGTAACTGGTATGACTGGACGCAGTGCATATCGCTCGACCCGCATGGCGACGACGGGCGGTTGAACATTCTGCCTTATGTCTGCTTAGACTGACTGGCCCCTTGGCCTCTAAGTGCATTCCCACCTTGCAGTGAGCGGGAGGGCTGCTGGGGCTGGAAGCCTCCAGTGGTTCGGAGCCCAGCTGAGGCAGAGGGGAGGGGCAAGGGTCTAGAGGTCTCTCCAAGCTCTTCCCTCAAATTTTTCCTTCTTTTGTGAAATGCTGCTACCAGTTTACTAACAATATTACAAAGGAAGGACCGCGTGGAAGGAAGGCCAGCAAAGTGAGTCAGAACTCTATAGCAAACCAGCTATAAAAAGCATCAGTCCCCCCACCCCGGAAGAGGTGTGGACATGTCCCAGCACCTGTGAGCTGGGACCTTGGTTGCAGGCAGGCACAGAAAACCTGTGGGAGATGTTACCTTTAAAACAGCGATAGAAGCACTCATCTCATCTATCTGCATTTCCTGTCCTCTGATTTGGCCCTGAATATCTGAGGCAGCGGGCAGTCCCATGGCCTCTGCCTCACACCCAGCTAGTGTTTGTGCATTGGTGCCAGAAGCTTCTCAGATGTAGTGATCTGCTGGCATCAGGCAGACCACCTGGCCAGCCAGTTTGACCCACACTCACTGGGCATCAGCACATTAGTATCTGTTTTCAGTTCAAACCCAGTTTTTAAAGATATGCTGCAAAAATTTAAGTTTTCTAGTTACTTTATCCCCCACTTTCATCTCACCACAAGCCAAACAATTTTCCTTTTTTCCTTTTCATTATCCCTTTCTTGCACACACCTAGAAAACTTCACCTTTCTAGAGACCCATCCTCAAAACACAGAGTTCCCACAGGTGCTACTGGTGTGTAAAGCTGTACTGTTGGCAAGGAGATATGTCTGTGCGCTGGAAACACTCATGACCATTCCTTTAGATTTGTTTGCCTTATGGTTATTGTCATAACGCGATTTGCAAAAACAAGGAGCCTTAGTGAATGTACAGTACCTAGACTTCTGTGTTCTCAGGATGCAGAAGGGAGCAACTTTGCTATATGGTCCAATAAGTGGACACCTTGTGATATAAATGTGGAAATAAAAAATATTTGCACAAACCTGTCTGAGAAATCATTTCTAATTTGGTCCTTTATAGCCATACCGTGGATTTTGGATAAGCCAAGAACACCCAGATCGTGTGTCCCAGGTTTGGGCCCCACAGCAGTACTGCAGAAAGGTGGGCATGCAAAGTGACCGAGTCAACCTGTTAAGTGTTCTTCATGAACACTGACCACCTACCTTTCATTCATTTTGAGCCACATGCTGCCTCCCAACTCTAGTCACCTATTAGGTTTGGGTGACAGAGACCCAGGGTCCACATTAAGGAATGTTATTCCTATCCCCAGGCTCATCTGTCCTCCCAAGCAGGCTGCATAACCTGCTTTACCCCCTAAAATACTTGTAGTTTTTACATGGCATGGCACAGAACTATGTCAGCAGCTTACCTCTTGGCCCTGGCTCCAGGCTGCCAGCTCCCCATGCAGGCTTGACGCTTAGATCTGACTGGTGTTTTGTTTTGTTTTGTTTTAAATAAACTTTTCTCCCTTAACTATAAAGTGATGTTACTTTAATTCTCCACCCCTGTCCCTGGAATCATAAGCAGTGGCTCTGAAGACAGTCTGAAGTTGAACTCCAGTCCTGCCATCTCTCAGCTGTGTGGCTCACTTTACTCCTGTGTACAGTAACCTGCCTCATTTCGGAGATACAAGTGCTAACTCTAAAACTGTGAAGACTTAACCAGTTTTTAAAACACCTCAGTAGAACCATCTGTGCTGTGGAATAACTACTTGCCTAACTCCACTGTGCCCAGCCCTATTGCTGTACTGGTGTCTGAGGAAGTGACATTGCTCTGGGACAAAGGATGGTCTGCACAGCTGGGAGATAATAGGATGCAGGTTGGCGTCCAATGAGTACCTCCTTTTCTCAGACCTAGGCTTTAGGACAGGTCGCTCCCTGTCCCACTGAGGGCCCACCTCTCCTATCTGAGTGTCCAGTAAGCCCCAGGGGTAGATTAGTGACTACCTTTGGGAAACCAAGTTTAAGCTAAGGTTTCCCTCCCAACAATTTGGAGATCGATGGATTGCCACTTTCCAGTTTGTCAAGTAAGGACACACAGAATTTTAACACCCTTCCCCCTCAACCCCAAAGTTGTTAGTACATCACTTGGGGCAAATTAAAGTCCTTTAAGTACAAGATCGTCTTTCTGAAAACAGCCTATTTTCCTCCGCTGGGGCCTGGGGCATGAGCAGTCTGGGCTCGGCACCACTCCTACAGCCCTGGAGACAGTGCCCAAGGAGGCTGCCATATCTGGGCTTCGGTCTGGCTGCTTGTGAAATGGAGAGGGTCATACCTACTGCCCAGAGCGGTTCCCAGGACGTACTCTCGAGGACGGGACAGGCCACAGAAATCCACTCCCAGTTTGAAGAAAGGATTTAGCTTTTCACCACCTGGGCTTTCACTCTCGGTGTCCACTGCTGCCCACCCATCAGGAATCTGGTTGCGGGCGCAGCTGTAGCGCGGATGTCGAGGCATGTCCCGCGAATTAAATGGCCGCCTCATACACTCCGGCGCGGTGAGACTCTTGCACGTCCACCTATTCCACCCGAGATGTGGTTCGGGTCCCCCGGCCAGCTCACCAGTCTGTAGCCCCGCTTGGTTCCCAGCCCGCAGCTCCTCCTTCCACTTCCGGGATAGGGTCTACCCTCCGCCGGAAGCCCACTCGTGGGGAGGCGGGGCCTGCGCTCGCAGTGTGTTGGCGGGCGCGGCGGTGACGCGAGGCGGCGGCCAGTGGGGGAGCTGCGTTGGCTGGCGTGCCCGCCCCTCCCGTCCCGCCCCAGCTCCGCGTCCGGCCGTCGAACGGGCGGGAAGGGGTAGCCGCTGGGGTAGGATGGCAGCGGCGCCGGGCGCCGGGGGCCCGGGCGCGGCGGGCAGCGGCGGTGGGGCGCGTGAGGGCGCACGCGTGGCGGCGCTGTGTCTGTTGTGGTACGCGCTGAGCGCTGGCGGCAACGTAGTCAACAAGGTGATCCTGAGCGCCTTCCCATTTCCCGTGACCGTGTCGTTGTGCCATATCCTGGCTCTGTGCGCGGGACTTCCACCGCTGCTGCGCGCTTGGCGTGTACCCCCCGCACCGCCCGTCTCGGGCTCCGGGCCCAACCCACACCCGTCGCCCGGCCCTGTGCTGCCGCCGCGCTTCTACCCGCGCTATGTGCTGCCACTCGCCTTCGGCAAGTACTTCGCGTCCGTGTCGGCACACGTCAGCATCTGGAAGGTGCCGGTGTCCTACGCGCACACTGGTGGGTGCTGCGACCGGTCGTAGGGTGGTGCCCTACCTGCAACGATGGGCTAGGAGCCGCCAGGGCTGTTAGTAGGGGAAGGAATAGCAAGGGGGTCTCAGGGAGGGGTGGGGCTGAGGAGCGAGCTGAGAGCTGAACTGGGCGGACCTCAACTGTTGGGTTAGGGGGAAGCCCCACAGAAAGAGAAGTACTGTAGAGGTTTGAGGGGCTGCCAGGCTGTTCCAACCCTCGGAGTAGTGGGGACATTCTCCCAGGGTGGATCGTAGGTCTGGGGCGGCCACCTTATCGCCCCCTGCTTCTCTTCGCAGTCAAGGCCACCATGCCCATCTGGGTGGTCCTCCTGTCCCGGATCATCATGAAAGAGAAGCAGAGCACAAAGGTAATCCTAGAGGGCTCTGGGCAGGTGGGGACTCCAAGGGCTTCCTGAAAGTTGCCCTGCTGGTGACGTGGTCCAGGCTCCTGGCTTCCTGTCGAATAAGGAAGTTAGCTTCGATGCCTCTGGTGGCCCTTTTGGTGCTAATTTTCTCAAATCACTCTTCGGGCAGTGGTGGTGGTGGTTGGGGGTGGGGGCGGGGGCGTTCCTGAATTGTCTGTCCTGTGTGCTCTCACAGGAGGTGCTGCCGTGTCTCTCCTGGTCTCATTTTCTTCCCTGTTTTGATTCTCTACCCAGAGTATCTGCTAGAGGATGACTTGGTCCCACCTTGGCCAGGCACTCATTCCCTTTCCAGTGGGACTCAGGATGAAATATTTGACTGTAGGTTGGAATGGAGTTTCATTTCTTTGCAAGAGACAGCGTGGTCAGGTTGGAGGTTTCTGTGGTTGAAGTGAGATGCTAATCAAAGGAGTCTGATTTTGGCAAAATTCATCAAAGTCTTTGAAATAAAAGCAGCCAATAATTGAGAATGGAAGTTAAAATAACACAGAATCCAGGACTGCATAAGGAAAATGCTTTGGGCACAATCCAGGGTCTGTTCAATTGCCAAGCTAGGGTATTTCCTGGCTTGGAGTGAGAGAAGTTGTGGCTTTTGCTAGAGACAGCCTTGCCCATGTTTTGAAGTGGAAGTAGGACTCCTGTTGGCCCAGCTGGAATCCATTTCATGCTGGACAGAGCTCCTCTTTTCTTCGTGGTTGGTTTCTGGCATCCTGTATTTTATGTAACTCAGAGCAGCAGTGCCCTGGATCAGTGTATAGAAATTGGGCCACCTCTGGCTGATTTTTTATTTCAGCCTTTTTCCCTGCAAAACTTGGGTGTGCTTTGCTGCCTGCCTCCATGGTTATGTCAGATGTGACTTGTCTCCTAAGTCGGAGTTGCCTGGGAGGTGTGCAGCCTCATTACTCGGTATCACAGCGTGTTTATCAGGTTTCTCTGTTGTACAGGACATTGGACCCAGCTTGGGCAAGGAGCTGGAAACTTAACCGAGTGAGGAAACAGTAGGGAATGACTTGGGCAGGAGTCTAACATGATGGAATAAGTATGGATCCACCCTGTGAGCAAGATAAGGCAGGTCATCCCAGGTCTCAGGGGAGGAAATTGGACTTATATGTAAAGAGAGAGTCACGTGACTAAAGGCCATAGCCAATAGTGGGGAAACTGGGATTCAGAGCCCTTATTCTGCCTGGGGGTGGAGGGGCTCACCACCTGTCCTAATATCTCCACAGTACTTTAAGCATGTTCTTTGTAGAAAGGAGATGAGCTGAAAGTCAGAAGAGCTAAACATCAGGAATGGATTCCATTTCTCCAGAAATTAGGAGCCATTTAGCCAACAGAGCTCAGGAGCCATTCCATGTCCCAGGCCCTGAAAAACTTGGTCCTTGTGGAAGGCCTCCTATCACTGCATGTAGTTCATTCAGCCAGCAGTTATTGGGTGCCTGACTGCTGTGTGCGGGGCACCAGGGTAGAGCAGTGAACAAGAACCTGCCTGAAGAAGTGCAGGGACACAAACATGGAACGTGTACTTAAAATGGGTGGGGATCTCCGTGTGCAGGAACACTCAGCAAAGGAACCTGACAGGGTAGAGGGGTGTAGGAATGTGAGGAGGGAAAGTTCTCTTGAATGGTATGTGGACTACGACCTGAAGGGGAAGGAGCTCTCCAATTAGAGAAGGTATTTAGGGGAGTATTCCAGCCAAGGGTAAGCACCCTGCAAGCCTCATGGAGGGTTAGGGTTTCAAACTCTGTCGTGTGTTGGTGCCGGCAGCTGAATAGATCTGTGAGGAGCTGCCCCAGTTTGTGGCCCTGAGCAGGGGCTGCTAATGGGGGTGATAGTATAAGGAAGGAGTAGGGCTACTCACAGTGACAAAGCCCTGTACCAAGTACTCTGATATCCATCTGCCTTCCCCCAAACCCCAGAATGCTGCTGTTGCAACTACCACTTATCCAAAGGGATAGGTCGTATCTCTTAAGTGAGGGAGGAGAGAGCAGCTGAGGCTTTCTCCTCATCTCCAGCCCATCAGCTCTTCCTGCCCTCCTCCACAGGTGTACTTGTCGCTCATCCCCATCATCAGCGGCGTCCTGCTGGCCACGGTCACTGAGTTGTCGTTTGACATGTGGGGGCTCATCAGTGCTCTCGCTGCCACCCTGTGCTTCTCACTTCAGAATATTTTCTCCAAAAAGGTATTTTAGGCACTGCCTGTGGTACGTGGTGTTTTGGGGATGCATGGGTGGCATTTGAAAAAGTGGCCAAATGGGGATTTCTTTAATGTTGGAGTGAAAAAAATTGTGTTGTTCTTCTCGTTTTCTATTTGTTAATTTTTTAAAACAGATTATGGGTTTTTATAACTTACTTATTTTTAGAGAGAGGGGAAGGGAGGAAGAAAGGGAGAGAAACATCAATCAGTTGCCTCTCATATATTCCCTGACCAGAGACCAAATCTACAACCCAGGCATGTGCCCTGACGAGGAACCAAACCTGCAACCTTTCATTTTGCAGAAACAATGCCCAACCAACTAAGCCACAATTGCCAAAGCAGTTTTTTCATTTTTAAAAAAAAAATTATTTATTTTCAAATACAAACAAATTTATTTAGAAAGTCACAGAGGTAGAAAAAGCCAGCTGGGCCACATGGGCTCAGGAAACAAGTAACAGAGGCAGTAGCAGGGCCCATGTAGCTTAGGAAAGACGGGTGAGAGCAAAGGTACTCACTCACCTCGAGGGAAGAAAAGGAGAGAGGCACAGGTGTACTGGAGAGATGGGAAAAGAGAGAGGGAAGGCCCCCCTGGGTGGGGTAAGGAAAATTTTGGGAGTGAAAGAGTGTGCAAAGGGATTATGTATTTTATTATACAATTAGTATATGCTCATTGTGAAAAAAAAATAGAGAAAAGCTCAATGAAAAAAAAAAACAGAATTGAGTGCCTACTTTGAGCTAGATACTATATAGTGAGTGCTAGAAATGAATATTCAAGAGACCTGCCAACCTGCCCAGGGGTTTCCACCCTATTGAGTGAAGTCCCAGTACCCCAGTACCTTTCCCTAAAAAAGAATTAATGCTAGGGGTGTTTTCTGCAGTTTTTAGAGTTGTAATATCATAAGTACATTTTAGAATTTTGCTTTGTTCATTTACTGTTAATAACATCACATTTTCCCATATCACTAAAAAGTATCACTCTTCTGTAACAATCACGAATTCTTCAGGTACCACAATTAATGCAAATGTAGGTTATTTCTAACTATTCATTGTAAGTAACACAATAATTTATAATATTTTTCTCTCAGGTTACTTCCTTATGATTGGCACATAGTTCATGCCTCAAAAGATAATGAGATCTTCATGACTCTTGATACACTTTTACCTGGTCGTAGTCTGAAACACATACAATTTAGTGGATGTCAGAATGCTTGTTTCACTGCAGATTCACCAGCATTGAGTGTTGCTGGGTTTTTTTGTTTGTTTGTTTGGTTTTTTTTTTTTTTGCTTGTTTATTTGTTTTACTAGGTTTTTCATGCATAAAACACTGTTTGTTTTTGGACATGGGCTGTGTGTCTCATCATATGTACACCTGCAAGGGTTTGGCAGTCAAGGTCGGATGTTAGCATTAATGTACAGTCACTATGTTTGAAGCCTGAGTAACTGGAGTCCGTTTGCCACTTAAGAGTGTCAATTGGCCCTTAAAGAGATTTTCTCTCTTCAGGTATTGAGAGACTCACGGATCCACCATCTCCGGCTGCTGAACATCTTGGGCTGCCATGCTGTCTTCTTTATGATCCCCACGTGGGTCCTGGTGGACCTCTCGACTTTCCTGGTCAGCAGTGACCTGGTGAGTTGGCCAGCACTGAGAAGACGTTCTTTTCTTCACTGGTTCCAAAGTAGGTGCTTTGTTAGGGAGTTATGCCTCTGTGTTAGACTTTGGGGCACTGAGGGTCTCCCGATGGCCTGATCTTTGAATGTGTAGCTCTCTGCCATGACTCAGATTGTGTGCAGTTGCGGAAGTCAAGTTGGCTTTCCTTGCATTTCTTTCTCTAGCATGCTAGATCCCCAATGCTGATAGCCGTCACATGTGCACCAGTAACGTGAAAGAAAACAAAACTACCAGCATGGGGGACTTTTCTGTCTCGATAACTGGTTCAGATGTCACTTTGACTTTTTGAAACTTCTCTTTTCCTTTCTTGTCATTTCTGTACATATTTTGTGTACTCCAGTTGTACTTGTAGCTGAGCACAGGAAATAGCATCTTCCCACCACCGGTGCCAGGCCAGCATCTGGAGAGTACCGTAGAAACCTATGGAGGTGACAGTGATAAGGAGGTGTGTCTGGTTCTTCCAGACCTGGGTTCAGGAGGAGTAAATGTTTGCTAGGACTTAACATGTTCTAACTGGATTCTTAACGTTGGTCTTTAATCCTTAGCACCACCTTTGGATATGGTGGAGCTTATCTTGGGTTACCAGATAAGGAAACTGTGGCTCTGTATTCTAACTTCCCTTCCATGTTGATTAGCAGTGATTTTCCTGTGAATAACTTTTCATCAACCAGGAGTAGTCTGTTACCTTGAAGTACAGGGCACAAGAGGCAGTTCAAAGCTTCTTTCCATTCAGGTACCATTTTCAGAGTAAAGAATTAGAGCTGACTACAAATATTAACCATTAAGTAAAGGTTTTTTTCCCTTTTGGGGGGATGAAGGAGAGTTCTTTTGTTTTTGTTTGTTTGGTTTTTTTTAGTGTCATTATGAAGGCGTGTTAGTTGTACATATTATTTTCATATTCAAAATAACCTGTCTTGGTCAATGGAGCCCATCCTATTGGCTCCCTGCCCTTCTGACAGCATATGTCAATCTGTGGCTTTTGGTTCACCAGAATTTCCTCCTTTATCGGTGTACCTTTAGTCCCAGACCTGACATCAGCCACTCCTTGGGTAACCCAGGTTGCTTTTAGTGGAGGGTGGTGTTTAGAAATGCAGTGTGAGTGTCATGTGTGCTCATTGCTATTGGACTCTCGTTGTTTTTAAGCATTTGCAGCAGAACAGGAAAGATGTAGTATTTAGGGGCAGAGGGAAAGTTCATACCAACTTTCCAACTCCCATTTAACATCACAATTTATTACTGCATCTTTTCTAAAACACTTGGTCCCATGCACCAATTCTTATTTGCTTATCCTATTCCAATTGTTCCCATACACAATTCTCCTGTATATACATGTAATTGTTTCAGAGTGAGCATCCTCAGGGACAAAAGCAATGAGAAAACTTTAAGACTTTTGTGCAGCTCTGCTTGTCCTTAGAACAAGGTCGATTAAAAATGTACAGCCGGCCTTGGCTGGTATGGCTCACGGACTGAGCACCAGCCTACAAATGCAAGTGTTGCTGGTTTGATTCCCAGTCAGGGCACACAGGTTGCAAGCCAAGTTTTCAGCCTGGTCCCCAACCAGAGGCAGATGAAAGGCAGCCATACGTTGATGTTTCTCTCCCCGTCTTCCTTTCTCCCTTCCCCTCTCTCTAAAAATAATGAGTAAAATCTTTATAAAATAAAATGTATAGCAGGTCCTCAAATAATGCCATTTTGTTAGTTTTGATGAGATGCTGTTGGAGTTTAAATCTTATGAATATGTCTTTTCATTTAAAGTCTCAGAACCTGTCAGTGACATTGAGGACTTACTATATATACAATTGAAATACTGTGTTCTAAGGGCACTTGAAATAATTGTTCTCATAATGTGCCTGTGTCAACAACTTATTGTGTAATTGGGTTCCTTTACTTGTGTTTCTTTTCAATTTTTAGGCATTGCTTTCTTCCCCATACCACCCCACTGAAAAGCCAAATGATGTAACAAGTTTTATTCAGAGATATATTCATAACTTTCCTCCTTCTTACACAAAAAAAGTGACTTTTTAGATATTTAGAAAAGAGCGCCTTGCTTTTTTTTCTACTCAGTAATATGCCCTGGAGATCACTACATATTGACATATTTAGGTCTCTCTCATGCCTTTCATTGGCTGCATTACTGCATTATATTTTCAACAGGTTTATTTAGTGTCTGTTCCCTTACATTGTCCTTTGTCACAGCTCTTTGGTGTCTCTGTGTATAGACACACACAAATATGTACTATTTATAAGCTTTGTTCTGGTCTCTCTCTGCTTTTTCTTGTATTGAGGGCATTTTTCAGTTTTCTTCTAGTGACCGCTCGGTATATTCTAATAGCAGCCCAGGGAACACACAGTATTATACAGTGCCTTACAGGAGCCATTACCCCAACTAGGAGCAAATGTCTGCATAACCTTGTGCAAGTCACCTAAGTGTATGTTGCGTACCTTAGAGAAGACTGCATGATCCCTCCCTCTCAGAAGGTGGAAGAGATGGAATCAAGCAGCCATCCTAGACTGCTCCAGCTCCCATCCTGGCAGATCCACTGTGCTGGGGGAGCCAGCTGTGTCCTCCCACAGCCAAGGTTAGTGTGGCCAGGAAACTGGCCTGCAGGGAGCAGCTGCCGCCAGGCTGCTGTGGCTTTGCTGCCTGATAGAGCCTTGCTGGATCTACAGTAGAGACTGCTCTGCTCTTGGAGCACTGGGACACAGCTGTCCTAGCATTGCTCTCTGGGCCACAGCCTGGGGCTGTCCATGGCTGGTGTGCCATCTCCAGAGGCCGTTCACTGGCCTGACAGCCCTACCTGTACAGCCTCGTGGTTCCCCAGCCTGGAGGACTGGGACTGAGGTGTGAGTTTGGAGGCCGTGCTGTGTGCTTTTTGGTATCCAGCCCTAAATAGATACAAATCCATAAATATTTAGTGCCAGGTGTCTTGCCGCCTGGCCTCAGCAGGGCCTACATAGTTCTCCATCTGCTATCTGAGGGTTAGCCTGGGATCTTTAGGGGGTTCTGTGATACATGTACATGTCTGCTAGTTGTGGGTTATTGACTTCTAGGCCCCCTTAATCTGAGTACATCATTCAAATGAAGATCAGATGGTAACTGCAGTTTTGATAACTTACCACCTTCTTCTCATGCTTGTGTGGCTTGAAGTTGTTTTAAACCACATTGGGAGCCATGATCGCATTTGATCCCCAGAGCAGTGGCATTGTGCATACCCAGCAGGCATCATCCCTGTTGCAGAGACAAGAAACCAGGCCCAAAGAGGTCAAGCGGCTGCCCAGGGCTTCTGGTGATGGGGCAGACGCAGAGCCTCTGGCTTCCTACCCAGGAGGTTCTTCATACACTCAGGAGCTGCCTTCCCAGGACCAGGATGCATTGTAAATGGATTATGTCTGCTGTGGTCTGAATGTTGGTGTACTCCCCAAAATTCACATGTTGAAATCCAACCCTCAATGGGATGATAATAGGAAGTGGGGCCTTCGGGAGGTGAATAGATCACGGGGGTGGTAGATCCCTTACCAGTGGGATCAGTGCCCTAAAGGGACCCAAGAGAGTACCCTCGCCTCTGCCACCACTTAAGACAACCACAAGAAACCACCCCCTGTGAACCCAGAAGCCCACACCAGACATGGAATTGCCTTGATCTTGGATTTCCAGCCTCAGAATTAATAAGTTTCTTGTTTTTTTGTAAGCCCCAAACTGGTTTTTATTACAGGATCCTGATCACACTGAGACCATGTCCAGCAAGCAGACCTTACTCTGCTAACCACAGAGCCCAGGCTCCTACTGTCCAGGGAGGAGGGAATGGTTTGGTTCACACTAGGCTCTGCACCCTTTGGAACACTTGACTTCCACTCCCCACGCCTTCACTTTCTCAGCAGATGGGAAGATGGTGATGATGGTATTGAGGATGATGACAGTATTGAGGATAGTGGTAATTGTGATGATGATGTTAAGACAATGATGGTGGTGATGATGATGACTGTTGTATCATGCACAGTGTCATGAGGGTTAGAGGCTGTGTATCACACTAGACTCCACCTGGATTTGCTCCCTACCAAATGACCCTAATAAGCCATTCTATACCCCCAACCTCTGCTAAGACAGGTGTATGACCGTGGTGCTGTCTTGCTCTCGTCTGTAGACCTACGTGTCCCAGTGGCCCTGGACACTCCTGCTTTTGGCTGTCAGCGGCTTCTGTAACTTTGCCCAGAATGTCATCGCCTTCAGCATCCTCAACCTCATTAGCCCTTTGAGCTATTCAGTTGCCAACGCCACCAAAAGAATCATGGTCATCACCGTGTCCCTGATCATGCTGCGGAACCCAGTCACCAGCACCAATGTCCTGGGCATGATGACAGCCATCCTGGGGGTCTTCCTGTACAACAAGGTGAGTCAGGTGGAGGAGGTTGGCTGTTCCCTTAACACCCATGGAGGCACCAACAGATGGTGGAATGGGGAAAAGAAGAGGCCTCACCAGAAGCTAAGAGGCCCAGGTTCTAGCACCCAGCCTTGCCACACTGGTTTAGGGTCCCTCCCAGCCAGCCTTTGTTTTCCCACATGTATGACCCTAGCCCTTGCCTCATTCCAGCCACGGCACTTGGGTCTACTAAGGGTTTGTTGGGATTTCACTCTCCTGACTAGGCCCTGTTTAGGCCCCTGTAAGGACAAAGAGTGGCTCACAGGGAAGGCTGGTCCATTAACTGTTTACTGGCCATGTCTAGCCCTGCTTGGGTCAGCACTTGTGTCAGCCTTGAAGGGTTGCCTGGCTGTGAATCTTGAGCTCCCCTTTGTCTTGTGTGTGTGTCCTGGGGAAGGAGCCAAGTGTCCCACTGTTCTCTTGACCCTGCAGACCAAGTATGATGCAAATCAGCAAGCGCAGAAGCACCTCCTCCCCATCACAACAGGGGACCTAAGCAGTAAGGAGCACCACCGAAGCCCCGTGAAGAAGCCCCACAATGGCGTCCTCTTCCCCCAACATGGAGACTATCAGTATGGCCGCAACAACATTTTAACTGACCACTTCCAGTACAGCCGGCAGAGCTATCCAAACTCATACAGTTTGAACCGCTATGATGTGTAGAGCCTAGAGGATGGGGGCTGTTCTGCAATTTCCCCCACCCCAATCCCAAGCAGTACCAGAAACTTTGACAACAGGTGAATGTAAGCCCAGCTGAGGGGACAGTGCACAACCCTCAGAGGACCCTGGGGTTTCTGGAGCATCAGGATGCCCTCCCTACAGTGAGGACCACCACCCTATGTTGTTTCATGCCCTTCTTTCCTGGAGTGTCGTCTGAGGCCAGCAGCACTACCGAGATCTTGGCCAGGTTTTATTTTTCTGTGTGGACTTATTCCTCCGGTTGTGTATTTCAGAGTTCTTGTTCTGATTCCCAGATAGTATTTCCAGATGGCCCTCTGGAAAGACGGAACTGCTGTGGCTACAGACCCTGGAGTGGGCAAGGTGGACTCAGTTTCCCCATCAGCACCACGGCTGTTTGCAGTTACTGACAAGCACTCCCAATGCTAACAGCTATTGCAGTTAGCAGTGAATTCTTAAGAGGCTGATTCTTTGACCTGTAGGTCAGAGTTGTTGTGTGCTGGGATCCAGGGGTAAGAACAGAGCAGGGCATTGCCCTTCTCAAAGCAGTAAGGACACTGCAAGGCTGGGAGAGAGATCATTAGGAAATCATGTTGTGTTTCAGGCTCTATTTCTGTCTTTTTCATCTTTTCTGGTTTATCTTCACTGCTGTGCTGACTTCACAGGATGTTGCAGAGACGTTGATTTCAGGAGGATCTCATTTTTGTAGGGAATGTTTTGTAGTTGTATGTATTTATGCCTTGGTTCCCAGGAGGGGATGTATAAGGACTGGCTTATAGACTGAAAACCATTTTGTTTTTAAACGTTTAAAAGAAAGCAAAGTTCCCACTGCTGATGCCTGTCTTGACACATACCAACATTTGGTAGAAAACAATGAGGTATTGAGAAGCACCTCTCAGAGGACCACAAATCACTGAAAGCAGAAAGAATCAAGAATATTATATGTGGTTTGTGACAGATGCAAGCACAGTGCTTTGATCTCATGGCCTGTTCTTGTGTTTACACTGGGGTCTGAATCATGTCATGGTGAAGGGGGAAAAAAACAAGCACCAAGCTAGGATCTGGTTTGTCAGATCAGGTACTTTGGTCAAGAAAAAGCTGGCTTTGGCAGGTTCATATCATGACCTGTGTGCTGAGGTTCCAGGTGGGGGTCTCTGTCTTCCCTGAGCCCTCCCTCCTGGAAATGGTCACTGGCTGGGCAGGTCGAGTCCTTGGTGATGGCTGCTTTCTTCCTTTGGCAGCATCTCCAACAGATGGGACAAGGGTCATCCTTTACCTCCTGGTGAGTGAGACATTTTCCCACTCATGGGGGAAGAGACATAGCTTACGCTTAACACTTGGTTTGTTTTTGATCATTGAAATTTTGTATTATAAGAGGTTTTATTTTGTCAGCTCACATTGGGTCACTCTGGAGGGGTCTCAGATGCATTCTGGCCTGTGAGTTTACAAACCACCAGCCTCAAGAGTCCCTGTTTGTTGTCTGTTCACTTGCTTTCTAATTACTTTGGCCCCACGTTTCAAGTTGAACACTATGTGAAATCCAAAGAGGCAATCCTGAAGGTTGTTACTGGTGATTAACTCACTGAGTGCCTTCACCAGAGGCAGTCAAGTCTATAGTTGAATTTTTCTATTGAATAACAAATGGAAATAATTTTGCACTGCAAAGATATTATGGTAGTTGTCTTTATAATTAGAGTAATGGGCTCCTTGGATACATAATTGAACTCCAAAATGAATTATGTCTCCATTTTGGTTTAATGAAATTTCCGATATTGCTGAAATTTTTATATTGCTTTGTTTTCCTTTTCCAGTGCAAGATCTCTGGTGAGGGGAAATGACTGGTTTTATTATGGTTTATAAATTAATAAATGGGATATTTAATTCTGTACATAAATTTACAGTTAAGTATATACACTGGAATAAATGAGACAATCAAAGTAGACCAAATCATCAAATCAAAAGACAAGACATACTTTTGAGGCTTGACAGTTCAGAGCTGACTATGACCCCATAAAGGCTTGAGTTCAGCCACTTACTGACCTGGTCTGCCACCCCTGCCCTGAACTCCCACATTCACATTTACAGCTGTTTCCCTTACTACTGGGGTTTGTGGCACAACTTCAGTTTACCCATTTGTGGTATGCTCTGGCCTGCAACATACCCCAACTCCTTCATTTTACAGAAGGGGAACCTGAGGCTCAGAGGGCATTTTTGAATAGTGTTTTGATCACTGTTGAGACTTGGTTTAGAATTTTTAAGCACCATATTTTAAGTCATTCATAATAGGGAAAATAAAACCCATGTTACACAGGAGAAAAGCCAGAATATGTTCCAGTGAATAAGCACTTGGAATTTCTGAATTTTGCTATGTACTTGGCATACAGTATGCAATAGGCCCCTTATTATTGCTGGGATGTAACCATACCTGATTTGTTAAGTGTCTAAAAGCCTTCAGGGCAGCCAACATTAAATTATTAAAGGATCTGAAAATTGTGAATTTTAAAAAATTGCCACCTGTTTTCAAAATTTAAATGATATAGACTGTTCTGTGGGATTGACACTGTATGTTCATTGATGGCATTTACCAAAAATAAATGAAAGTGTCCAGGGAATTGAGATTGGTCCCAATTTGTCAGTGGGGGTCTCTTTCTGAGTGACCACATCTTCAGTATACCTAACAACAAGAGGAACAAAAGGCAGAAAGAGCAACTGACCTGGTTCTCATATCCAGAGTGTTGCAATCTTTTTTCCCCTGAGCCAAATATAGGACCTATAATTTGTGAATTTATGAGCTAGTAGAATAAAACTGTAGAAGTCACAGCATAACAGTTAATGGCATGCCTTTATTGAACAGTATAACATGGAAAACCCAAGAATGTGTGGCAGCTTGTGTTTATAGAGAGTATTTCTGAGAAGTGATATCTTCTACATGCTAGACACAGTTTTCATACACAATTCTTACACTTTTGTGTTTTTGTTTTGTTTTTACTTTATACATGCAAATGAAGCCCAAGGGGGTTAAGTCACTTGTCTGGAATCACACAACTACTAAAATCTGCCTCCAAAGCCCAGCTCCTCCATATGACTTGGAAAGCATTCCCTTCAATCACGGTTATAAGTTGTCGACTGAACACAAGAGTCAAGAGACTTCAGCGAGAAATAAATGACAGAGATCTATAGAGTCTTAGTATTTGCAAATGGGAAATTAAACTAGGTACTACCTAGAGTGTTCCAAAGTACATTCTTGAAAAGAATCAGTCCTGAATTCTAAACCTCTGGATTGATGTGTGATGGTAACCTTCTAAAAGTCATGTGGTTTGGACAATGTATCTAAGTTTCCCTACGTGCTACATTGGGTATTTATTCATCTCCAGTGGTTAATACATAAATGAAAAGTCCAGAGTATAAGTCCTCACCTATTTAAAGGAAGAATAGTTTCCTCATGCCTCAGCCTACTTAATTAATTTAACAGCTTGACTACACTGACTCATTTTATTTCTTCAGTCTTTCTTCAAAGTTCTACCAGAACTACCTACATCTTTTTTTTTCACATTTAAAAAAATCATTGTTGTTAATTACATCTATTACATTTCCCCGCCCCTTTCCCCTTTCCCACCCACCCACCCACTCCCCTACAAAGTCAATCCCACTTGTTGTCCATGTCCATGTTTCTTCCATGCTAAGAACTATCTACATCTTTTTCATTCATAAACCTTCTCTTCTGTTCAGTGATTTGCTGAGCATTTAATTTGTGCCAAGTATAGGAAGCTGAGCTACACAAGCCTATCCTCAGAACATAGGGTCTAACTTACAGATGTGTGACTAAGTAGCAAATGTTGGAGGTACATGAAAAAAAAATGTGAAAGAATGTGTCAGATAGTATTTGAGGGGCATATGGGAATGTTTTGACTTGTATTCACAATTCACAAGGTAATTTTTGCACATTTTGTATAATACATGCCTCATTTAACCATCAAACCCAAGTGGGATATATTAGCCTTCTTTTATAGCATGAAATAGAACAGCTTAGCCCATGGAGCAGGTTTGGAACCCAGAAGTATCTCACTCCAAGGCCCTCTGCCCAGCACAGCAGCCTTAATCAAGAGCTTTTGTTTTTCTTCACCTTTGTCTTAAACCCCTGAGAGAAGCTGATGTGATCAAAGGTGTATCCTATCAATTCACTTGCCTGGACCACATTGCTACAGAGAGACCTGGAAGGAGCCCTCATGTCTTCCTGCCACTGCAATTCCAGCAGGTCCTCCAGCATGGGGGTCACTGCCATACGATTAAGGGCCAGGTTTAGTGATGGCCCTATTTTTTAGGTATCAGTCTGAATTACTCAGACATGTCATCTCCCAGACACTGAAATACCTATTGATCTCAGGGCAACTCTTATGTGACCAGAAGTTTGCTTGGTGATGTGATCAGCCCCAAGGAATGCGCTGTACTCCAGCATGGGACAGAACCTTTCTTCCCAGATCGTTCCTCCCACTATGGCTTTAGCTAGCTGACCACACAGGGTTCAGTTACTGCAGATGAGGTGACAGCCACACCAAGCTCTGGCTTTATTGAGACTATAGGTCTAGATACGGGCCTGGATTTCTTCAGTAACCCCCTAGTTTTTTTTAATTTACTTTAAAGATTTTATTTATTATTTTTAGAGAGGGGAAGGGAGAGAAGTGGAGAGGAAGAGAAACATCAATGTGTGGTTGCCTTTCACCTGACTCCAGCTACGGACCTGACTGGAGACGTGGCTTGCAACCCAGTTATGTGCCCTGGCTGGGAATCAAACCAATGACCTTTGGGTTTGCAGGCCTGTACCTATCCACTGTACCACGAGCCAGAGCCAACCCCTAGTTTTTAACTAACAGCTTTTATTGTCTATATAGTATCTTTAAGCTTGGGGGAAAAAAAAAAATTAAAGCTACAATGGCAAATAATGAGAAAGATCAGTGATAAAAGGAAAGTTTCCAAAAACATCATTGAGATACATAAATTGTTTGTGAATACAGTTTATCTCTGAAACTACAGAAGAAACAGAACACAGCAGTTGCATCTGAGGAATGGGAGGATATATACACCATTATTTTTTGTTTTGTTTTTTTAAAAAACTTGCATTATTAGCCCTGGTGTGGCTCAATGGATTGAGCACCAGCCTGTGAACCCAAGGGTCACTGGTTCGATTCCCAGTCAGGGCACATACCCAGGTTGCAAGCCAGGTCTCTAGCTGGAGGCAGGTGAAAGGCAACCATACAGTGATGTTTCTCTCCCTTTCTTCCTCCCTCCCTCCCCACCTCTCTAAATTAATAAAATCTTTAAAAGAAACTTGCACTATTGTGCATATAATATTATTTTTTAATTCCTACCTGAGGACATGTTTATTGATTTTAGAGAGAGGGGAAAGAAGGGAGAGAAATATATCCATGTGAAAAAGAACCAAAAAGTCACCAATTCAATTCCCACCACATGCCTGGGTTATAGGCCAGGCCCTCAGTTGGCATGTGAGAGGCAACCAATGGATGTTTCTCTCTCTCTCTCCATCCCTTCTCCTCTCTGAAAATAAATAAAATCCTAAAACAAAACAAAAAACAACCCTGAGTTAAGTTTGCAGTGCATAGTGTAACATATACTTCTCTGATTGAGATACATTCTTCACTACACATTCACATACCAAAGCAGGCATGCATGTGGTTTTAAAATTCTTTCCATTTTTGCTATTTAGGCAGGTCCCTTCAGCAAGTTCATCTCACCTCGGGGTATACAGGTAACTTGTTTAAGTTTTGTTCCCAAGTCCTTCAAGACCATCACTGAAGCAGCTTCTACTTCTAACAACTCTACTACTTTCTTCTGATGAGTGGATTTTTTTTTTTTTTTTAAGATTTTATTATTTACAAAGACAGGGGAAGGGAGAGAGGCAGACAGAGAGAGAAACATTAATAAATAGTTGCCTTACACCTGCCTTCAGCTACAGACCTGGCTTGCAACCTGGTTATTTGCCCTGGCTGGGAATCAAACCAGGGACCTTTGGGTTCACAGGCTGGTGCCTATCCACTGAGCCACCAGCCAGGGCCTGACCAGTTGATTTTGATTGGTCCACTGAAATGAGCCTGGGTGAGGCCCTGTGATGCTTAAATTTTCAGTCTCAGATAAATGTATTTTAAACACTATGAAAAAAAATATGAATGTAGCAGTCATGGGAGGTAGTTAAGGAATTACCAGTATAAAATGTGCACATCCTTACATCAAGCACAAGTTTTATCTATCTATATATCTATGTCTATTTATAGATATATAAAGATCCTTGTAAAAGTTGCTTAAAATGGAACCAACTCAAGAGACTCCATAGTCTGGCTTCAATGAATTGCCATAAATCCACACCAGAGTCACACATAGTCATTAAAAAGTGACATACAAACCCTGGCTGGTGGAACAGTGGATAAGGTGCCGGCCTGCAAAACCCAAAGGTCACTGGTTTGATTCCCCAGCCAGGGCACATAACCAGGTTGCAAGCCATGTCTTCAGCCAGATCTGTAGCTGGAGGCAGGTAAAAGGCAACCAACCATACATTGATGCCTCTCTCCCTCTCTGCCTCTCTCCCTTACCCTCTCTCTAAAAAATAATAAAATCTTTTTTAAAATGTGATGGAGCCCTGGCTGGTGACACAGTGGATAAGGCACCAGCCTGCAACCCCAAAGGTCACTGGTTCAATTCCCCAGCCAGGGCATATGACCAGGTTGCAAGCCAGGTCTCCAGCCAGGTCTGTAGCTGGAGGCAGGTGAAAGGCAATCATACATTGATGTCTCTCTCCCTTTCTCCCTTCCCTTCTCTCTAAATAAAATCTTTTTTAAAACTTTTTTTAAGCCCTGGCTGGTAGCACAGGGGATAAGGCGCCGGCCTGCAAACCCAAAGGTCACAGGTTCGATTCCCCAGCCAGGGCACATAACCAGGTTGCAAGCCAGGTCTCCAGTCAAGTCTGTGGCTGGAGGCAGGTGAAATGCAACCATACATTGATGTCTTTCTCCCTCTGCCTCTCTCCCTTCCCCTCTTTCTAAAAATAATGAAATAAAATCTTAAAAAAAAAAACTTTTTTTTATAAAAAAATGATATGGACATTTTTTTTTTTCTCTTGGGTTATTCAAGTACCTACATTATAGCCTCAATTTCACCTCCTGGCCCACAGAACCTAATGTACTTGCCTTCTGGCCCTTTATAGATGTTTGTCCACCCCTGGCCTAAAGCAGTATCTGGCAGGTACACAGGAGGCCATCCCTAAGAGTTAAAAGGAGAAATTCTGTAACAGGATCAGTGACAGGGAACATCATAGTCTGCCTTAATTTGCTGTTCTTTATCTTCCCCTACAATCAGCTTGTGTTAATTTCATCATTTAAGGATGAAAAAGAAACCACATACTAAAGCTGACAAGTTCAGAGGAGCCCTACATAACAGGCCTTAAAAATTTAAGAGACTGAAATTAACCTCAAAGGATGATCTGAACATAAAAGTTCCTAACTAAAGGCAGGTTATGGCAAGTAGTTACGCCCCAGACCCGAAGCTTCCTTGTCAAAGATCAATGTTTACTTTAAATGAGGCTATTATCTTTTTCCATCTAAGACAAACATACCTTTGAACTGTCAGAATAATATTTTCCTGACCTCACAGGGCAAGACCACAACACCATGAACCAGTACACAGAACTCCTCATTGTTATCTTGTTACCTACATACCATCTCTGTGTGCTACAGATGTATACGTTCTATACCAACCAATGTAAAAGTGTTTTTCTGTTTTGCCTTTTTGCCCAGTTCCAGGTATCTATCCCCACTCTGCTTTGCTTTCTCCCTCCCTCTTTATCTACCACCAACCGGTTATATGTAATCCTCCTTACCTCTCCTCCATTTTTCAACGTATAAAATAAGATGCAAAGCTGCCATTCTCCAGAGCATTTTTTCAATTGAGATTTTGCCTCCCCGCAGTTGTCAGTTTGGCTCAAATAAACTCATAAAAATTCTATCCAAATTTGGACGGTTCTGAGCAAGTCCACAACTCATGTAGAAGGAATGTCATCGTTTCTTGCAGGACAGGCACGAAAGGTCGTGGAAGCCCCTTCCAGGTACTGAAGGACTGCGACGAAGCCACCACGCAAGTCCTATAGGAGCGCGGTCTGCGGTCTGCGGCCAGCAGGAGTGGGAACTTCAAGCGCTCATGTCCCCCTGTGGGCACTGCGTCCAGCGAATTAAACCGAGCGGGAGGGTCTTTGAAACCTCATTAAGCTCAGTTCGATCATCGCCAAACCCGGGGATTCGGGACACACAAGGCTGGTCTGGGAGACTCATTTCGCTTCGCCTTCTCACTGCAGCTCACCCAGAGAATGAAACACAGGACAAAACCCAGGCAAGAACTCTGCAGTCCCTTGGCACTACGGACAGGGCGGCCCACCAGAGTGGCAACGTGGGGAGGGGAGGCGCCCTAGCCGCAATAACGGCCGCCCTGGGAGTTCCAGGCAGCCTGAGGCAGCGGGCAGAGAGGACCCAGGTAGCGCAGGCCTGAAAATTCCTGCACGCATGCGCATCACAAGCCCCGCCCACATGCCTGCTTCCCCACAGCTTCTTCCCGCCGGCCTGATGCTCTCACTTCCGGGGTTTCCCGGCGACGGCCGTAAGTGGCGGGAGGAAGCAGCCCACGAGGCACGCCGTAAACGCCTCCCTCGCGCCACTTCCGGCCGGCTTCCGCAGACGGCGCTGGTGGGGGATCGAGAGGCGCCGGAGGTCGTTCTCAGCGGCAGGAGCCATGGAGATGCCGTTGCCACCCGACGGTGAGGCTCAGCCCGGGTTTAGGGACGGTTTCTCTGTTCCCCGAATCTCCTGTTGGCGTACTCCGCCTCCCGGGGCCCCCAGGCCTAGGAGGGGGCGGGGCTCGGCCTCGGGTTCGCCTGCGGCCTCTCCCGCGGGTCTTCGCGTTCCCGACGCGCTTGTGGCCCCTATCAGGACCCGTACAAGGGCGGCCTCTGTGGGGCCCACCCCTGGGGACCCCGACCTGGCGGACAGCGGCTGGCACGCCAGGGCCCCCGGATTTGGGCGGTCCTCGCTGACGCCCCGCGTGGCCTTTTCCCCGTTCTGCAGACCAGGAGCTTCGAAATGTCATCGACAAGTTGGCCCAGTTTGTGGCTCGCAACGGGCCCGAGTTTGAGAAGATGACGATGGAGAAGCAGAAGGACAACCCAAAATTCTCATTTCTATTCGGAGGCGAGTTCTACAGTTATTACAAGTGCAAGCTGGCGCTGGAACAGCAGCAGCGTGAGTCCCCTTCAGCTCTTTGGCCGCACCCTCGAACGATCCCTTTCTCTGATTGCATTGCGGCTCTGCCACAAATTGCCGCCTTTTGGGTCGCGTTCCCTTTCTCTGAAAACGGGGCAGCTCAGCCTTTATGATCCCGTTCTCTGTTCCTAGGCTTGCAGCGAGCGGTTGCTGCGTCCTAGTGTAATGGAGAACGAGATTATCGATCTTTCTCTGGGCTCAGGATCAGGGATTTTTTGTTGTTTTGCAGATATGATGATGACTGAGGTCAGCAGAAGCAGAGTGGCTGCTTCAGTGTTTTCCAGAAAGGAAGTGATAGCAGCTGGAATGGGACTCTTTTTCAGGCACTGTCCAGCCCACTTTGGGGGCTCTTGCTGCGTCCAGCAAGGATTTTGTGCGTTTCAGTTGCATGCAGTCTAAATCAAAAAGAATTGTCCCTCTGGGTTTTAGTTCTTGGCAGATGTTTATTGGTTTTTGCAAAACTGGGCATCAGGATTCTGGTCCTGCCCTCAAAGAGTTTAAGGAGTTAGGAAGTACAGTTGGCTTTGAATAATGAATAGCCACCAGGTGGTAAGGTACCACATCTGTCCTGTTCAGGAGCAAATCCCTAGCTCCTAAAATCTGTTGTTGATGAATAAGGGATTGCCAAGTTCATGGGCATTGAAAGCTGTTTCCTGTACTGTAGCTTTATTTTGGGTTGTTGTTGTATCCTAATACGTAGTACATGGTAGATATTTGATAAAGAACTTGTAAGAAACTGCAAAGGTGCAGTGGATTGAACAATCCTGGTGTGTTTAGGTATCTGTGAGAAAAAGCCACGGGCGGCTGGAGTGTACAATGTGTGTACACTCCACACATTGTGAAGAGGGAAGCATTTGGTCTAGAGTGGAAATGCCAGGGGAATGTTTGCATTTCCTTCCTCAGTTCAGGGGTTCTTGTGCCTCATTATGTTTGAGATGGGGGTGAGGGAGATCAACTCTCTGAAATTGAAGGCAAAATGTTGTATGCACTTACATGTTTCTGGAGTGATTACTCGTTAGCTGTAGCACACCAACTTTAAAACCCCTTCTACAGGCAGTGTGAAGCCATGAGAGAGTTTGAAACAATGGAGAGCTGGGCCAGAACTTGGCCAGTGTGGCAAGGCAGGAGGGAGCAGGAGCAGAGGCTAGGTCCAGTGGAGGTCAGCGGGGGAGTGAATGGGGCATTTGATTGTAAGGTTTGAATTAGGTGGGTGGGTTGGGTCTGAGGGAAGGGGGATGGGGGACAGGGAGGATTAAGGGGTTGAAGTCATGAACTGGGGCACCAGGTGGATATTGTTGGCATAACCAACCAGGCAAGGGAAGACAGTATTTTGGCTGATGTGACCAGGAGGTGGAAGCTGCTTCCTTTGCCAGGGGAACCCACTCACCCCACCCTGCAGGGTCTGAAATCCAAGGCTGCTTGGGATTTGGTGCAGTGACCCAGGGAGGATAGTGTGCTTCTAACAGGGGAAGATGGGGTTCATGAAGTGCTCTCTGTAGGTGGCAATATTTAGCTAGGATTAAAGAATGTATCAGAGGAGTACCAGATGGAAACCGAGGAATGAAGAGTGTTCAGATGGAGGAAAGCACCTTAGCAGGGGCTGGGAAATGAAAGGGAACAAAGCTGAAACTCAGAGGAGGGTTTCTTAGAGTTACCCAAAGTGAGGGTGCAGAGTAAGGAGAACTGGCTTGCCAAGCACTTAAGAATTCTCTGGGGAGCCTTGGAGGTCTCTGTAATGGTTGGTTTTAGGTCTGTATTCTGGAATAGGATTAGCCACTGTAAAGACTGCGACCCAGGACTGTTCTAGAGTAGCATTTTGTAAACTTCGGTGAATGACCAGTTTTCTTTAAGATTTTCATTCCTTTGTAGAAGGAATGAAAGTACACCTTTGCGAAGTACAATAAAAGTCTGAGCCAATTTAATAGTCAAATTACTGTAAAAAGCCAAATGCAAATGCTTCCTTACCATGTCTGTATTGGTTTAGTCTTGGTAGTACCTGACTGATCCTCAGACCACACTTCAAGCAGCAGTTGCCATGTGGAGAAGAAGCAGAGGGGGCAGGACTGGATGCAGGGAGACTAGTTTCAGGGGTGATGTGGGTAACAGCAAAGATGTGGCAGTGACCTCAAGGAAACAGACCAGAATGTAATCTAAGAAGCTGACTTGACAGCACAGGCTGACTTGTTAGTGTGAGGTACAAGGGAAAGAGGAGGGTATGTGCCTTGTAGAAGTCTGGCTCTGGTATATGGACCCAGCAGCTCCAGCCACGGAAGTCAGGAGTAGGGCCTGGTAGGGGTGGAGCAAGAGGAAACATGTGCCTGCACAAGATGCCCATGGAAAGCCTTGGGCTGTTCAATACATAATTAAGTCCAAAGCTCAGGAATCCAGGATGGACATGATAGATTTAGGAATCATGGTGTGCAGGTTGCAGTTGCAGCCACAGGAACATATCAGGGTTTCAGAGAGAAGCAAGCCCTGGCTTCCCAACATTTAAGGGTTGGAGAGAAAGAGAGAATGACTGAGAGGGCAGCCACATAAGGCCAAGTGAGAGGGTGGCCTTGGGGATAGGGATGGGGGTGGGGATTGATGGGCAGAGCTAGGCTTGCCCTGAGCTGAGATAGAGAAATGAATTGAAGCAGAATCTTAGTGGTAAAAATGTTGAGAGCAGAGCATGGGATTAAGGGAGAGTTTTTGAAGATAGAAGACAGGTGTGTTTAGGTGCTGCTGGAAGGAGCACCTAAGGGAGGTAAAGAGGGAGAAAATGAGAACAAGAGAACAGATTTGCTGAAGTGTTTTTGGAAGAGCGGAGGAGGGTGTTCCCAAGGGTGTCCTTGGGTGCAAACACAAGGAGGCTCAATCAGAGCTAAGGCACGACTGGGTGCCCCATGATGGGCCTTGGGCAACACCTTCCACCTCATTTGCCTATGTTTGTCCAAAGGCAAGGGTTCCTTGAGGTGAGACTCAGGAGGGCCCCCCGGTGCATGGTCATGTTCAGACCAGACAAGGCCCAATGGCTGATGGGGAGACCATTTTGTCCAGCCATCCTTCACATCAGAAACCCTTCCACCCAAATTTCTATCCCTTCTCATCTGGTCAGGTTCAACATGCACCCACCTGACCCAGTCTCCTATCAGCAGGATGCATATCCCACAATGGCTGAATCTGGATTGCCTCCAAAATGCTGAGGAGTCCCTTTCCCCAAACAGATTCAGAATAAGGAAAGCTATGGGCTAGGGATGGTGGGCCACAGCATGTGCTTAGGGGTGCTTCTGCCGTGGGACCACAGGTTTTAGGGCATGCTGGCCAGAAGTCAGGTGACTTTAATTTTAATGTCCTGAAATTAAAGAGTAGCACAGGAGACTGGGGGACTAGGACAAACACCCTTCAGGGTTGGATTGTGGCCTGAGTTTAGCATCAGTTCAGGCCCAGGTGAGGTAGAAGGAGTGGAGGGAGATGGGCTCAGGCTTGGTCTGTGTCAGAGGACCCTGGGCAAGACAGATGGTGTTGGCAAGAGTGGCATGGTTACAGTCATGAGGTCTCCAAGGAGAAGACTGGTACAAAGGTGGTTGGTGGGACCCTGGAAGGGGGCTGGATATGGGCTCTGGTAAAATGGGGATGGGGTGGCAGAGCCAAGCTGAGAGTGAGAAGAGCCTGGCAGATTTTGGTGGGGGTGGCTGAGATGGGTTGTGTGGCAGGAGCATAGTGCAGAAGTTCTCTTGTGGTTGGTGAGTGTAAGGAAGGGAGCCCCCGTGGCCTAGAGCTGCCCAAGAGGCAGCCAAGGGAACACCTAGACCCCAGCCACTTTCTCACAAGGCTACCTTTCCTTTTCTCCTGCCAGTCATCTGCAAGCAGCAGGCCCCAGAGCTGGAGCCAGCCGCAGCCCTGCCACCCCTCACTCAGCCCCCTCTAGCCCCTGCTGCACCCATCCCACCTGCCCAGGGAGCCCCGTCCATGGATGAGCTCATCCAGCAGAGCCAATGGAACCTGCAGCAGCAGGAGCAGCACCTGCTGGCCCTCAGACAGGTATGGGGCCTGCTCCTCCTCCTCCCTTTCACTCCTCCAGCCCTGAGACGGATCCTCTGAGTAAGCCTAGGGCCCTCCCCTTTTCCCTCTTAGTTCTAAGGTGGGTATTGAGCTTGACCCTGTTTTTTTATTTTTGGAATTTGTTTGTTTTAAGATTTTATTACTTTTAGGGAGAGGGGAAGGGAAAGAGAGGCAGAGGAGGAGAGAGACATCAAAGTATGGTTGCCTTTCACCTGCCTCCAGCCACGGACATGGCTGGAGACCTGGCTTGCAACCTGGTTATGTGCCCAGCCAGTGGCCTTTGGGTTTGCAGCCTGGCTTCTTACCCACTGTGCCACCAGTCAGGGCTTTACCTCTGTTTTTGCACCTGCACATTGGGACTTAAAATAGCCCTCAGGAAGACTCGTTACCAACCTCAGTGATGAGGACAGTGTTGCTGCCTACCACCCATGGTGTGTGTAGCCCAACCCCTGACTGGCTTTGGGTCAAGGATGCTTCTCATTCCAGTAAAATCATTGCACAAGCTGTTTGCTGGGGTGGACACCAAGGAGTGGGACTGCATGTTAGAAATTATGAATGCCAGGTGGCCTTTGGGGCCATTGGCACCAGTTCTTGCTAGCCAGGCCAGTCTAAGCTGTTGTGGGAAGGACCCTTCTGCCCTGATCCATCACAATTCTGATATAGGATGAATCACCAGGAAAATGAGGTAAATAAAAAAAGACATATGAAACACCAGGCCCAGTTTTATTATTAGATTTACGATTACTGTCACATTGGTGACAATAACTTGATAGATCACGCACCCTAAGTTTCTGGATGGGGTTTCTTATAGGCTGGGTTGTCTGGCCTTACCCAGACGTGAACAGACCACCTGTCCCAGCTGCAGTGCTAGACATGAGTGGTCTCTCCGGTTGCCACGCTCACAGGCAAACCTCTGGCGTCCTATTTTAATTAGTTGTTGGTGCGGTTGCTCTCCTTTCTCCTGACAAGTGACCATTTATACGTCCTCTCTACTGTCTGTCCACAGTGTTGCTCACTTTTCTTTTTGTGTTGAGTTATCCTGCGGAGGTTCCTTGTTCTTCTGGGTCTTAATCATTCCATTTGTCACCTGGAGGGTGGGAGGTGAATATTGGCTTTCCCTGTGTCTGTTTTGTTCTATCTCCTACCTGCTCTGCCTGCCATGGCCATGACTGCTCCAATTTTGGGTCTGAGGCTGCAAGCGTAAGGGATAGCCTCCTAGTGCTGTGGTGGGGCACTGATGGTCAGTCTTGGTCCCACCTGTCCCCCCAGGAGCAGGTGACAGCGGCTGTGGCTCATGCGGTAGAGCAGCAGATGCAGAAGCTCCTGGAGGAGACCCAACTGGACATGAACGAGTTTGACAACCTGCTGCAGCCCATCATTGACATGTGCACCAAAGATGCCATCTCGGTGAGGGCAGGTGGGGCCCCTGGTCTCGGTGCTCCAAGAACCTGGGGCTCTGACAAGTGGGAGCCCACTGAAGCCTATCTGAGCTGGGGCTGCTGTAGGAGTGCCCTGTCTACTACTGCCCTTCCCTCTTGAGCATCTCGAAGAGGGAGAAGGAAGTCAGGCAGAGACTGTAGCATGCAGCCAAACCCCTGGGCACTACGCCCTCATCTATGCCCTGATCTCCAAGGGCACCTTCTCATGCTCTGGCTAGGGGAGCCCAACCCTTCTCACCCATTGCTCTGGCTGTTGCAGGCCGGAAAGAACTGGATGTTCAGCAACGCCAAGTCCCCTCCTCACTGTGAGCTGATGGCGGGCCACCTCCGGAACCGCATCACAGCTGATGGGGCACACTTTGAACTGCGGCTGCACCTTATCTACCTGATCAATGATGTGCTGCACCACTGGTAAGGGCCCCTTTGGCCTCACCCGTTTTTCTTCTCCTTCTGGCCCTCTCGTGGCCACTGCTCTTCACTCAGTAGCTTGGCCCGTCTCATGATGGAGGTCACTTGTCCAGAGACCCTGGGGGATGGTTGATCTACACCATAAGTCCCCATAAGCCCCTCTACGCACACACAACTTGGCCCATTCCCGAACCTCTCACCTCACCTTTGCTCTTTGCTTTCTTGGGGCAGCTTCTAGTGTCTTTCATCTTTCTCCGTTGGCTGCCAGCTCCTCTCTAGTGATACACATACACACCTCCAGTCACCTAACTACCTTGTGTCAGGGTCCTTGGTGCCAGATTGCCCTGCTGACTGTCCCACACCACTGAGACCCTACCCCCCTACCCCTACCCCCATAGCCCTCCCCAGGCCAGGTCAGAGTTTACAACTACATCTCCTCCTTGGGACCTTCTGACAAAGCTTAGCTTAAGGAACTAGATTCCTGGGTCAAGGCAGGCCCCAGGAGGAGACAGGCGGAAGGAAGCAGTGCTAGTGAGGCTGGTGTGTGGCTGCCATGTTCAGCTTTGAGCTTGGCTAGCTGAATGGCTCTGTGCTCGAGAGGGCAGCAGAAACTGACCTGTCCACGTTGATTCTTCGCATTGCCCTGTCTTCCACCACATATGCATCCTGGGTGCTTGCCCTCCCATGCCTCACTCAGTCACTCCCCACATTGTCACTCCCTTAGTTCTCTGGTGGGGGAAATAGGCAGCTGCCCAGAACCTTCCTTGCCTTCCTGCTTTACCACTCTTCTGACTCTAGGGAAGCTCTGCAGAGACAGCCCTGTCCTGCCTGCCCTCCCACCTGGACTGCTGTCCCTCCCCTGACCCCAGGCACTCCGTCCTGTCTGTGAGCTCCCTCTGGTGAGCTCGGTGTTGGGAGGGGTTTCAGCCACTCACCATCTGCCTTGTGTCCTCCCTGGGAAGCAATAGATAGGCCATCTGGGCTCTGTCACAGCGATGCTGGGGACCCCGTGCTGCTAGGGCTTCCACACCCATTTATGCTCAGTGCCTCCTGAAAACTGTAAGGGCAGGCTGCCTTGCGCAAGCCAGCCTCCGGTCCCTAATGTGGGGCGCACCTGGCTCACTCCCATGTCTTGAGATTCGGGGATCACATTGGGGACTTTTGTGCACAGGGGATGACAGTGCTTGGCAAGGTCACGTAGACAAGTCCCTGGGCCCACAGCAGCCCTGGTTTGTCCTCTGTTGACCGTGGGGCTCTCACAGGCCTTGTTTCTATCATCCGCCCCAGGAGGGAAGGATTAGTTTACTAATAAGGAGACCAGGATGACAAGCTTTGCTCTGAATGTCTCCAGCCTGTGATTTTTTTTCTTCCTTCTACTGCTGTCTTATCTGTCAGTTGGGCCCAAGTGCCAGCACAGGTCTTATGGGGAACCCAGCCCTCGTCCCAGCCGGGTTGGGGGCCCACTCCCTGAGAAGGCAGAGGGTGCTATGGCTGAAGCCACAATGGTAACGGGTGCGTGGCCGGGTCCCGCCCCAGGGCCCTGATGCGCGGAAGGTCTCTCCCTCACAGCCAGCGCAAGCAGGCCAGGGAGCTGCTGGCCGCCCTACAAAAGGTTGTGGTGCCCATCTACTGCACCAGCTTCTTGGCCGTGGAGGAGGATAAACAGCAAAAGATCGCCCGGGTATGTGGCACAGCTGGGTGGGGAGGTGGGAAGAGGCTGGGTATGCTCTTTTCCCTAATATGACCTCTCGTCCTCCCCACATCCAGCTCCTGCAGCTGTGGGAAAAGAATGGCTACTTTGACGACTCCATCATCCAGCAGCTGCAGAGCCCAGCCCTGGGTCTTGGCCAGTACCAGGTGGGTGCTGCTACCTCTCAAACCACACCCCAGGGCCAGGGCAGACACCACCCCAGCAGTTTCAAGAAGTCAGGGGGCTCACCTCTCTAACCTGGGCTGGGATCAACCATTGGAATGGTGACCTTAAAACCCAGGTGGCATTTTCTAAGCTGGAATCCCAGGTGTGCCTCTGGTGAGCATTGAGGGCTAAGGTCTAAGCAGTAGTCTTGGGGAGCCCCTGTCCCATGAGCAGTGAGGGGCAAACCCTCCCAGGTGAGACTTGCTGGTGCACTTGTGACCCAATTTCCCATTTTAGACTTTGCTCCCAGGGTATCGTTGTCCTATTTGTGCTGGTCCTCCAGGTGTGCATTCACACAATGGGAACGTGAGGAAACCCCAGTGTAGTCTGCTATTGTGGCCATCGCCTTGTGCAGTCAGTGCTCCCCATTCATGTGTCTGCCTTTGCCCAGAAGACAGGCACAGGGTGTGGAGGGGCTTCTTGGTCCCCTCTGCCATGACACCCAGCACCAGCATCAGTGCCTCATGTGCAGCTGCTGGAGTAAAAGGGGCAGCTCACACCCTTTCTCTCAGGCCAGAAGGCCTAGCTGAATGTCAGTAGCTGTGTGCAGGCTGCGTCCCTCAGAGATGGTCCTAAATGTCATCTTCCCCATAGGGGACAGTCTGTCTTGCTTAGAAACAAATAAGGAAAGTGCAGTTAATACTATTTGCTAAAAATGGACTCATTACCATCATACAACAGTTTGTCTCCCATGTTTATGATAGTAGCTCGTGTTTACTGAGTTGCTCTTTCTGTGTGTTACTGGCTTTTCCCTGAAATTCTGCATTGTCCCACCTTGCATGTGAGAAAAATTGAGATTTCAGGGAGCTGGTGACTTGCTCAAAGTCAGGCAGCAAGTAAGCACAGCCTATGAGCTGTCCCAGAATGTTTGTCAGCAACGTGTATTTCACGTCTGTGTGACTGTCTGGGGCACACCTGTCATTGCCAGATTCTATTACCAAGGAGTTCTGAACTGTAGTGTGCGTCGCCAAGGCTTGAGCTAGATTCAGATGCTCTGGTTGTCAACACCATGTTGATTGTTTCACATGACAGTCACCTGCCTGCCTCACTGCCCATTGGCAGCACCCCAATTTCCCAGTGCTTTCCCAGCATTTGTCCCCATGCTATTCCAGACAGGGTGGACCCTGAGGCTTAAATTCTTGAGTACCACCTGCCCTTGTCTCTGCCAGGCAACACTCATCAACGAGTACTCCTCGGTCATCCAGCCTGTGCAGCTGGCCTTCCAGCAGCAGATACAGACCCTCAAGACACAGCATGAGGAGTTTGTCAACAGCCTGGCCCAGCAGCAGCAGCAGCAACAGCAACAACAGCAACAGCAGCAGATCCAGATGCCGCAAATGGAAGCAGAAGTTAAGGCCACGCCACCACCGCCTGCCCCACCACCAGCCCCCACGCCCGCCCCAGCCATCCCTCCAACCACCCAGCCTGGTATGTGGCCCGTTCTGCACCTGCTCTTGGGGTCCAGCCCCAGAAAGTACCCTCCCCCAAGAGAAGGACTCTGGTTATATAGTCACAGGACAGATTCTAATCAATTTAAAGCACCAGGCTTAAGGGTTTCATATTTAAATGTAACAGAATGTTTACAGCTCAGACATTTCTTTCTAAACTGTCCCAGAGAGTAGGCAGAGAAGAAGGCTGCCCAAATCATTCTCCAAGACCAGGATAACTCACCAGATGGACAGGATCAGGGCAAGCATTAAAAATATAATCCAGTGTCATTTCTAAATCTGCAGAAATACTAAACAAAATCTTAGCAAATTAAATCCAGCCAAGTATCTTTAAAATGTGCCATGACCAAAAAGAACATGTCCCAGAAATGTATAAGGATGGCTTAATACTAAGAAAATCTAATAACAATCAGATGAGAGGAAGTGATCTTTCAGCTAGATACAGGAAAGTGAATAAAATTCATTGATGATGAAAATTCTTCAGCAAACTAAAATTGACATGGCAAAACTAAGATGCTTAGTGTAAAGCATTCAGAAAAGAAGTATGTGTCCTGTATGTGGGCAGTCTCCCCTCTTCCTGCTGTCTTCCAAGCAGTGATCAGTTTTCAATGGAGTTGTGAAGCAAGGATTTACCGGGAAGTAGAGCCCAGCCTGGGTTGCCTGCATATTTGCTGAAGATTGTTTGGGGTGGTGCCTCCCACTGCTGTTTCCTCTGCTAACTAACTATCTCTTTGCCTGGCTCCAGATGACAGCAAGCCTCCCATCCAAATGCCCAGCTCCTCTGATTACGATGCCTCAGGAGGGGTTCAGGACCCTGCAGCCACTGGCCCCCGGGGCCCGGGGCCCCACGACCAGATCCCACCTAACAAACCCCCCTGGTTTGACCAGCCTCACCCTGTTGCTCCATGGGGTCAACAGCAGGTATTTCTTCTCTCTCTCTCTGGCACTTTGATTATTTGGGGTTCTCAGTAACAGGCCCCTCATTTTCCCATGAGTACTGGGAAATTCCACACAGTTAAGTACAAGAAGCTATTCCCTTTTCTTCCCTTTTTTTTTTTTTTTTTAAGTTATTTTATTATTTTAAGAGAGGGGAAGGGAGAAGAGAAGCAAGAGGGAGAGACATCAATGTATGGTTGCCTTTCATTTGCCTCCAGCCACGGACCTGGCTGAAGATCTGGCTTGTAGCCTGGTTGTGTGTCCTGGCTGGGGAATCAAACCAGCAACCTTTGGGTTTGCAGGCCAGCGTCTTATCCACTGAGCCACTAGCCAGGGCTCTTCCCTTTTTTATTTTTATTTTTATTTTTTTTTTCACCGGCTCAACTAGCAGAATGTCCATATCTTGTCACTGGAAAGAACATGGTGCTTTTATAAGGAAGGGGAAGATCACAAGTGTCAGGCTGGCAGCATTTTCTGGAGCTGAGATACTGGTCCCTTCCTGTTTACTTGAGGTCAGAAGCTTCCAGGCCAGGGCAGGGGTCATCTCATCCAGCATAGCATGACTGAGGCTCCCAACAACAGGATCCACTCACCAAGGGTCTGCCCTGGTTTAGCCGTCCAGTCAGCCATGGCCTGGCGATGCACTTGGCCTGCCTGCCCACGAGATACAGAGTTTAAAATAGTTGCCATATTTAAATCTGGTTTCCTGGTTTCCTGAGGGTCTGGTGGCCTGGGCCATCCTCCAGTGGTGGTGGTCAGTGGAGCTAACCAACCATGACCCTAGAGATGGGCCCTCTGGTTGGCCTCATCAGGACACATCTTTCCCTGGCCCTGAGTTTTGGGTTGCAGTGCAGCTTTAAGTCTTCAGTGCAGCAGCCGGTGAGATCAGAGTTTATATTGTGTTCAACCTACAGAACAGAAACATTTCTTGGGGTGGAGCAGGAGCAGACACTGAGACAGGATTTGAGGGGCAATGGTTGTTGATGTGGGAGATGACCCTCGATAGGAAGTTGTAAAAGGGGATGTCTTCAAGGTGGGTGGCGACCATGGGCCCTTGGGGTTCAGTCACTCCAAATGCTCGCGACATGGTGGAGGAGGCACTGTCTGCTGTGGGGCACAGGGTGAGAGTGTCCAGATCCTCTTGTTTGCAGGGGTTTGCATGCTGACCCAAAAGACGTTTTCAGCCGAGATGTGGGTACAGCAGTTGGGAGTCAGGTTATCTGTGTGGACATGAGGGGCTAGTGGTGGGCCAGATGTACAACATCTGTACAGCAGTCAGCGACGTATCAGGGCCTGCCCAGGGAAGCACCCAGCTGTGCCATGAGCCTGTAGCACCAGGCTCTGTGGGGACCAGAGGTCTGTAGGACGCTGGATGGACCTCATGAGTGGCTCACATCTGCTCTTTGTCTTGCAGCCTCCTGAGCAGCCCCCCTACCCACACCACCAGGGTGGGCCACCCCACTGCCCACCTTGGAACAACAGCCATGAAGGCATGTGGGGTGAGCAGCGTGGGGACCCAGGCTGGAACGGCCAGCGTGATGCTCCCTGGAACAACCAGCCTGATCCCAACTGGAATAGCCAGTTTGAGGGCCCCTGGAACAACCAGCACGAGCAGCCGCCCTGGGGTGGCGGCCAGCGGGAGCCACCCTTCCGCATGCAGCGGCCACCACACTTCCGTGGGCCCTTCCCACCCCATCAGCAGCACCCGCAGTTTAACCAACCACCACACCCCCACAACTTCAACCGCTTCCCGCCCCGCTTCATGCAGGACGACTTTCCCCCAAGGCACCCCTTCGAGCGACCGCCCTATCCTCACCGCTTTGACTATCCCCAGGGGGACTTCCCTGCTGGTAAGTGCTCTGCAAGTTCAGAGGCCCAGTTCACGCAAACCCTCTTTTTGTCCTCCAGGAACCTGGTTCCTGGAGAAGTGCAGGTTGTCTACCTATAGATCTGCCTCCTGAGCATGCTGACGACACTGCTCTCGGTCTTTGCTGTGGCACTTGATGTGCCCTGAGTTAGGTCACAGGCAGAGGGTCATGGAATGACAGGAGAACAGGCAGACGATTCAGGTGTCAGCAAGAAGTGTAACACCTGATTTTTCTCGCTGTATTTCCAGGAACAGGGCACTGTCCCTGTCCCGCTGAGAAGGGAACACAGACTCCAGAAGGAAAAATAGCCCCCAAGTGCCCACGAGCAGCAGGCAAGCAGCAGGCATTGAGTCCAGGGCACACACCGCTATCCTGGGGTTGCTTCCTTATTTTTGTCTCAGTTTTCATCAATTTTTCTATTTAATTTTCTTTTTCAAAGAATCTTTTAAATTCTTTTCTTTTTAAAGTAATTTCATTTCTACTGTATTACTACCTCCACCCTTACGATCATTTTTTTAAATTTACTGATTTTAGATAACAAGGGAGAAGGAGGTACATCAGTATCGATTTGTTGTTCCACTTTATGCAGTGGTTGGTTGCTGCTTGTATGTACCTTGACTGGGGATCGAACCTACAACCTTGGTGTATTGGGACTGTGCTCTAGCCAATTGAGCTAACAGGCCAGGGCACCTCTATGATTTTTGTTGTTGTTGTTTGTTTGTTTTTTAATCCACTTTGGTTATAAATTCAGCTCAGAGATCACTTAGTATGTTTATTGTTTGGGTTAATGTCCTCGGATGGCATGACAGCATCCCACAGACTGGGTGGCTCCAGCAACAGGCATTTACCTTTTTCCAGTGTTAGTTTTTTCTGATGCCTCTCTCCTGGGCTTTTAGACAACTGCCTTCTCCCTGTATCCTCACATGGTTGTCCCTTTGCCTATCTGTGTCTTCATTTCCCATAAGTCATATTGGATCAGGGCCCATCCATATGGCTTTATTTTTAAAGGTCCCATCTTCGAATGCAGTCATATCCTGAGATAACAAGGGTTAGATCTGGTGGTGAATGAAGGGGTAGGGGATACGTACAGTTCAGCCTGTAACATTGCTGTTTGAAGGTTCTGTGATTTCCCGGTGGTTCCTTCTTTAACTTGTGAGGTCCATCAGGTGCTGCTATGGGCACAGGACAAGCCCCTCTGAGCTGGGCCTCCTCGCTCCCTTGCTGCATTGCCAGAGCAGTGAGCAAAGCAGTGGGAGAGAAGGTGCCAGGTGGGGCTGTCCAGAAAGTGGGTGTTGGCACCTTTGCCGCTTTCTGAGCCTTATTTTGTTGTCCCTTGTCATCTAGGAGGTTGTGCCTAAGTCCTTGGTACCAACTCCTAACTTCCCTGCAAGCCTGAGACAAGTTTTTGTTTTGCAGAAATGGGACCCCCTCACCACCACCCTGGCCACCGCATGCCACATCCTGGGATAAATGAGCATCCACCCTGGGGGGGCCCCCAGCACCCTGACTTTGGCCCTCCTCCCCATGGCTTCAATGGACAGCCCCCCCACATGCGGCGACAGGGCCCTCCTCACATCAACCATGATGACCCCAGTCTGGTACCCAACGTTCCCTACTTTGATCTCCCTGCTGGGCTAATGGCCCCCCTTGTGAAGGTAAGGTCTGTTGTGAGTGCCAAGCTTAGCAGCACATGCTCCAGCCAGTGCCTCTGTCTCCATGTGAATAATTTGCAGGTGGAACCCATTTCCCATAGGCTACAAAACGCTGCTTCCCAGGCTACTTCCCTTCTCGGTTTCCCAGTGAACTTAAGCAAGTGAGAATACACCTGAGCCAGCGAGGCCCATGTCCTTGCTGCCTCTGCACCTCCCAGTGCTGCTTGGTGCAATCTAGGTTAGGTGTGAGGCATGGGTCCTCTCAGTACTGGCCTTTGGAAGCTACCTTGTCCAGGGGCTAATAGCAGAGAGATTTTTTCAGGAAAGGGGCCACCTCTGATGTGTGCCTTTTGGGAACTTGGAGCGTGCGAGGGGTGAGCTGAGCAAGGGACTAGGGATCTAGGGGCCCTGCTGGTCACTGCCCCATCCCATGCCCTCTGAGCCACTGCACATTAGTAGAGAAGAATCCACCTTGGCAAGGGAGAGGTAGAGGCAAAGGGGCCAGCTCAGATGAGCTGGTTCCTGAGAAGGGCTCCTGGGTCCAGCTAAAGCTGCTGTGATTGTGGGCTGGCCTATAAGGAAGATACCAGAGCCCTGGGTTGAAAGTCAGGGGCATAGGGTGGTATCTGTAGGTAGGGTGTTTGGGATTCACAGCATGTCTGTGAATGAAACAGGGGTGATTATCATCTCCTTAGCCTGAGGCCAAATCTCTGTACATTTTCTGGAGAAAGAATTCTGTGGCTTTTATCAGCCTCCAAGGGGAGCCCTCAACTACCCTACTTAGGATGTAGCTGAAGCCTTTATAAGAGGGTGTGGGCCTTCCAAGAAGGGCAGGATGAGTACTCTGGTGACCAGGACAACCTGAGCAGCAAACCAGAGCTCTGTGTTCTGCCCCCTCTGTGCCTGAAGCCCTCTGGGTGGGTCTGATGGGGACTTTAGCAAGATGCAGTGACAACTGTGTTCTCCACTGCAGCTAGAAGATCACGAATACAAGCCTTTGGACCCTAAAGACATTCGACTTCCACCCCCCATGCCACCCAGCGAGAGGCTGCTGGCTGCTGTGGAGGCATTTTACAGTCCTCCTTCCCATGACAGGCCCAGGAACAGGTATGGGGCTTGGAGAGACCCAGCAATGGGGCTGGTGGTGGGACAAGAGTCTCTTGTCTCATCTCCCAGCCTGTTTTCCCCAAAGTTGACTCACAAGAAAGACTCCTACCCAGCCATATCTTCTGCCCAGAGTGATGTGAGGCCCAGACGAGGAGTGTGGTGTCTCTAAGAGAAAAAGCTAGTTCGGGTTAGAAGGGCCATTTCTCCCCTGGCTATGAGTGATATGTATCACACATGGTGGCCCTTTTTTCTTTTCCCAACTCCATTTATTATTTTAAAAGATTTTATTATTTTTAGAGAGAAGGGCAGGGGGAGAGGAAGAAAGGGAAAGAAACATCAATGTATGGTTGCCTTTCACCTGCCTCCAGCTATGGACCTGGCTGGAAACCTGGTTTACAACCTGTTATGTGCCCTGACTGGGAATAAAACCAGCGACTTTTGGGTTCGCAGGCCGGCACCTTTCCACTGAACCACCAGCCAGGGTTTAAACTCCATTTATTTTTAGAGAAGGGACTGGAGGGAGAAAAATATCCACGTGAGAGAAACATCAATCAGCTGCCTCTCGCATGCATGTACCTCAACCTGGGACCTGGCCCTCAACCCAGATATGTGCCCCAGCTAGGAATCGAACCAGCAACCTTTTTGCTTTACAGGATGGCATTCAACGAACTGAGCCACACCAGTCAGGGCTATATAGTTGCCTTTGATAAAAGTCCTTTCTAGCCCAGGCTGGGTAACTCTGTTGGTTAGAGCATCATCCTGATATGCCAAGGTTACAGGTTTGATTCCCAATTATGGCACATATAAGAATTAACCAACAAATGCATAAACAAGTGGAACAACAAATTAATGTTTCTCTCTTTTGCTCTCAAATCAATAAATAAGAATTGAAAGAAAAAGGTGTTTTTACCTGGGATATATTAGAATAAGAACTTAACTCCGACATAGCACGTTTCAGAAGTGGGTCACTGCCACACACCCAAGTTTTGTTAATGGGTTCCTTTCAGGATACCCTCTCCCAACAGCCTTTTTGCCAGCCTAGCTGAAATCGCATCCTGTCCTGTGCCAGGTGCAGGTGTGCCCATCTATGAGTCAGTCCCTGGTCCCAGGTTACAGTATGACCACAGGCCTTAAACCCTCCTTAGCTCTTTCTTGAAACAGCGGCTTGGAGAGGCCAGGAGCTGGGTAGAACCAGCTTGCAGTCCAGTCTTTCCATTTCCCAGCAGGTGTCTGACCTCAGCATGCTTCATTACTTGAGAAAGGGTGCCATCAAAATGACTACCCACTTGCTGTATGCGGTGGCACGTGCTCAGCATCCTGAGTTGGGGGTGGGGGTTTGTATAGCTCTGAGGGCTTACTCGTAATGAGCTTTCCCCAGTGCCCTGTGGTGGTGGGACTGGAGGTGGGGGTCAGGGCGGATGTGGTCACATGGGGATTGCCCTTGTCTTACAGTGAAGGCTGGGAGCAGAATGGCCTCTATGAGTTCTTCCGAGCAAAAATGCGGGCCCGACGGCGGAAAGGCCAGGAAAAGAGAAACAGGTAAAGGCATCCCTGCTAACTGTGGAGTCTTCACCTCCCTGGCTGCATCTTGTGGTGAATTGGCTTAGAGTGAACCAGACACACTGTCCCATCCTAACGTCATAGCAGGCTCCAACACTTCACATCATGCCAGACACATGCCGTCACTCCACAAACACAGGCAGAGGAAGTCAGGTCCAGCCTCTGCCTGGGTATGGGGGCTGACCTGTTCCCATAAGCCTTAGTTAAAACACGAGCACAAGAAAAGTTTGCTGTGGTCTGTATTCACTAAGCTGTTGAGGAACTCAACACCCTGGTGTGAAGGTGTGCTCTTACCCTGACATGAACCCCTAGTCTTCCCAGAATCTGGGGTAGGGGTGACAGGCTCAGCCCATGTCAGGGCTGGGAGGCGTTAGCTCCAGCTCACTAGCCTCTTCCTACAGCGGGCCCTCGCGGTCCCGGAGCCGATCCAAAAGCCGAGGACGTTCCTCCTCTCGCTCCAACTCGAGGTCCTCCAAGTCATCTGGCTCATACTCAAGGTCACGGTCACGGTCCTGCTCCCGTTCCCGATCTTACTCCCGTTCCCGCTCCAGGTAGGCAGGTACCACCTCTTGGAGGTTTGGGCCTGAGGCTTCTTTGCTTTCACTACTGCCAGGCTGACCTGCAGTGCCCTCCCTTCTCTGCCCCAACAGGAGCCGTAGCCGATCCTGCTCCTCAAGGAGCCGCTCAAGGTCCCGCTCCCGCTCCAGGTCCAAGTCATACTCCCCAGGGAGAAGACGTCGATCTCGGTCCAGGAGCCCCACTCCGCCGTAAGATTTCTGTCTTAACTGTCCAGTGATCTGCTGGTAGCACTGGAACTTCTGAGGCTTTGCTGTGAATGTTGAAATGTGTCATTAGAAGACATGCTCACAGTGGCCCATGCTGGGGCAGTACCTTAGGGACATCTAAGCACTAATATGGTAACATTGGTGCCTCTTGTCTCACACTGTGGTCTTACCTTTTTGTAGTCACATTATAAAGCCTGAGGCAATGACTGGGCTCTGTGTTTGTAACCATTTTTAGGGTTTGGTGTGACCCACCCTTGCTATACAGTGAGGGGCAGGCACATCATCTTAGGGAGCCCCCTTATTTGGCTGGCGAAGAGGATGAAGAAGAATGGTAGAGATGCAAGTGTGTGTGTCCACCCTATCTGTGACCGTTCATATAAGCCACACCCTGTAACATTCTAAGAGTTTTCATTCCAATAAATGTACCAGCTCTTTTTTAAAAGACGTAACCTGTCTTAATTTTAGTTCCTCGGCTGGTCTGGGTTCTAATTCAGCACCTCCTATACCTGACTCAAGGCTTGGGGAAGAGAACAAAGGACATCAGATGCTGGTGAAAATGGGTAAGGTTCTGGGATTTCAGGGTTGGGGATGATGGAGCTGGAGGAAGTTCCAACTCACCACCCTACCTTCAAAAAGGGCAAGCCTGCAGGATTCTGCTGGGCACTCTTCATACTTTTATCAACTTTGCGTTTATAAACAACATTTATGCATGTTGCTCACCTCCCCAAATGCATTCCTGTTTAACTTTCTGTCATGGTAAAGGCACCAGATTAGCTTTTGTGGGTTGTAACCACTCGCCCCTCTTTCTTCCTAAGGCTGGAGTGGATCTGGCGGCCTCGGCGTGAAAGAGCAAGGGATCCAGGACCCCATCAAGGGGGGGGACGTGCGGGATAAATGGGACCAGTACAAGGGTGTGGGCGTGGCCCTGGACGACCCCTATGAAAACTACCGCAGGAACAAGAGCTACTCCTTCATTGCCCGTATGAAGGCCAGGGACGAGTGCAAGTAGGAATGGTGAGGAGCCATGCCAGCTGCCAGCAGCTTGGCCATTGGGGACCTTCCTGGCTTATCAGCTGTGGAAGATGGGTAGGGACAGCTCCGTTCTCACACAGCCTCCATCTTTAGGGAGTGACAGAAGAGAAAGACAGCCACAGCATGCCTAGTGATCAGTGCCGTGCTCCACCGTGGGGAGGCACAGGCTCCACCTGCAAACCAGCTCTGACGTAGAAGTAAGATTCATATAAGAAGATGCCCCAAACTCCCTGGACAGTGAAGCAAGACATATGAGTCCCTCTTCCCTGGATAAAAATACTTGATACCTGAAGGAATTTGGATGTTTTGCATCTCAACTGTCGGATGTGAGTCTCCACTTAAACCAGCAGGCATGTGTGGAGGCGGCCCTGGATGAGCGCACCAGCCACCCAGAGTAGGGTATGGTGGGCCAGCTCCACAGCCTGCACCTACCGTATATGTCGTGACAAAGCTCAGGACAGGCGCTAGTACTGCTCACTCTTTAAAAATGGAAAAACAAAACCTTGATTTGCAAAGTTAAACAGGGTTTTCCTTTTTACTCCAAATGGTTTAGTTTTTAAAAAATATTCATCTATGATGATCCCCAGTGAGATAATTTCAAACTTGATTCCTCCAAGACATACTGGCCCTTAGTTATTTTAGTTGATTTTTATTTTGAATGTTAGCTATTTGCTGTTACCTCCAGAAACAAAAGGATCTAAGGAGATGGATCTGAGGCATCTTCAGGTCACAGGATGATACCCGTGGAGGACCTGTGACCTTAGTGTCTACTTGTATTTTCCACTTAAAGGAACCCCAACACCAGCACTTGCGTGCGATAGCCCACTTAGACCTGCCATGCCTCCTGCTCTGTCACTTCCTTTTCCTACACAGCCCCCTCCAACCACGGGGAGATGAAGCCTGGAGGGAGCCATCTTGCAGGGAGCCGCTGCAAGACTGCGCCAGGATCGGCTGTACTTGGCGCCTTCAGGCAGCGGGGTGCGGTGCCGTTTATTTGTACAGAAACATTTTTGAAAAATTCTTTTCGATAAGATGCAAAGTCCTCTCCAACTTTTCAACCTGATGTGATAAAATACTTGATTTTGTTTAGGTTTCCTGTAGCTGTGTATTGTTTAAAGGCATCTGATTCAAGATAAAGTATAAATACTTGCTGTTAACAATTTGTGGGTTTTACTGTTTTGCCTTCAAATAAAGACTTTTTCATAAAGATCTTTCCCTCTGCATGTTGACTTCAGAAGTGTGTGCAGAGACTCAGTTGGGAGGTGTGTCGTGTGACTTTGCACTTTGTAGGTGTCTCACACCAGGGTCCCCAGCATGGACCCTTGCCCTCTGTGTCCACTTTAATGAATGGGATTTCTCATCCATTGGTGTCCCCTTCCCTCCCACCATCAGCACATGAGGAAGCCAGAACCTGGCCAGGTGGAGCCAGGCCACAGGGTTCCATACAGGCTGGCACCCCATGTCTTGCAATGAGCTCCACCTGGGGCCCATTTCCATTAGTCTATGGTTTGTCCTCTTCAGTGCCAGTCACACCAAGAAGGTGCGGCTGGGAGGGGTCAACTACTCACTAGGAAAGGCTGCAGCTGGGATTCCACTCAGGTGAGTCCTGGGTGCCATTTGCCCCCCTTCCACACTGAATGTCCCCTGGACACTAATGTGTCACAGCTGGGGTACTGGATCAGCTCATTAGAGAAGACCCACAAGTCTAGCCTTACCTGTTGGTCACAGCTCCTCCTTTACCTCCTTCAGAGCATCCTCCATGGTCAGCTGGGCAGGCCTGTGGTGCCTGATAAACTGTGGGGCAGAGGACACAAGAACATGTCACCACAGGGGCTCCAGCCTAATGGGGTTTTGGTGCTGAAGGTGGTGCCTATCCCCAGTAGTTCCGGTCAACACAAAACCTGTTTTCTTCAACAAATAAACTGCAAGAAAACCCCCTGAAAAGGTGGAAGAAGGAGCCTATAGAGCAGTGATTCTTAACATAGGTCCTTAGTGGGCCACCCTACTTCCAACAACAAGGTAATCACAGCCGTGGGGGTTAGACGCTGCTCCAGGTTAGGAAGCTGAAAAGACAAAGGACAATCTTGGTGTACGAATTGTGTCTGGAGCCAGATGAAAAAATAGGAACAAAATGTTTAACTTTTAGGCCCTGGCTGGTTGCTCAGTGGGTAAGGTGCCAGCCTGCGAACCCAAAGATCGCTGGTTCAATTCCCAGCCAGGGCACATAACCAGGTTGCAAGCCAGGTCTCCAGCCAGACCGTAGCTGGAGGCAGGTGAAAGGCAACCATACATTGATGTTTCTCTCCCTCTTTGCCTCTCTCCCTTCCCTTCTCCCTAAAAATAAAATCTTTTTAAAACAATGTTCAACTTTTATGAGGCAAGTGGAAATCTGAACCTTGGATATCCAACAATATGGAGAAAAGTTCCTTGGGTTTAGTATGACAATTGGTATGACTTTTCAAAAAGTCCTTATTTTTTAGAAATATACTGAAATATTGGTAAATAAAATTATAAAAGTACAGATTAGTTCATATACTAGTATGATGCCATTTCTATAAAGTACATACCTATTACATTGTATGTAGCTTATATATTGTATTATATATATATATAACATATATAGTTCATATTTTACATAGGAAAAATGTAAAGAATGTATCAAGCTGTTAAGTTATCTCTGAAATTACAGAGGACTTTATAAGTTACACATCTCTAACAGTGTTTTTATAAAATAACACATTGTGTATTCTGACAAAATTTTTGGAGGGAAAGAGTCTGACATTCCTTGAGCTTCACCCCTTGGGACTGGGAAGAGTGACCTGAGCTGGGTGGTGCTCCGGGAAAGTCTGTGGAGGGACAGCAACCCTCACCAAGGTCACTTTTGGTCTGAGGTTACAGAGCTGAGTCAGCTTCAGCATATGGTGGGCTGTCTGTCCCCCAACCCCACACTGGCTCTTGTCATGGACAAGGAGAGAACAGATTCCTTTTGATAGGACAGTAGGTGCCTGGACCCAAACATCCCTGCCACCCAAGGCTGAGTACTACCCCCTCCGTCAGAGCCCTGCCTGCCCTCCCTTCCTGGCAAGGGGTAGAAGCAGTCACCTCTTTGGCTTCCTCCAAGGTGTGGTAGTGGAATGAGTCTCGATCCAGGGACTGCAGGAGGGACCTGTGCAGGTGCCGGCTGGCCTCCATGAACTGCTGCGTCAGGCTCAGCTGCTGCTTCAGCATGTCATTCAGGGCGAACACAGCTGGGCTGTAAGCTGTCAGGGCTGCCCCAACACCAAGTTACTGAGAGGCCCCTGGGCCCATCCCCTACCAGTGCCTTCATCCCATCAAGGGCAACTGCTTTGGGCCCCACCCCTTCAGCTTCTTTCCAGGGATGCTGCTACTTTGGCAAGTAGTGAAGGCCTCACTTAGTCAGTGCCTGTCTCTAGTAAATGGACTGTCTTCCACTGATATGTCTAGAATGCTTACCTCTTGGCAGAAATGGAAGTCTTCATTTCCACATCCAACACAAAAAAACATTAGTAAATTGACACCCAACCATACAATGTGAATCTGAGACTGCTACTGTACAGTCCACTTAAAAATGAGAAAGTAAATGTGACATGCATTTTTAAACACACAATTAAAATTTTAAATAAATAAAAACATAATTAGAAATAAAAACTGCACCCTGGCTGGTGTGGCTCAGTGGACTGAGTGTCTGCCTGCAAACCAAAGTTAGTTCATTCCTGGTGAGGACACATGCCTGGGTTGCGGGCCAGGTCCCCAGTTGGAAGCGTGTGAGAGGCAACCACATGTTGATGTTTCCCTCCTTCTCCCTCCCATCCTCTCTCTCAAAAAATAAATATATTTTTAAAAAAATTATCATTCTTGCCCTGACTGCCATGGCTTAGTGGGCTAGGCTTTCTTCCACAAACTGAAAGGTCGCCAGTTTGATTCCCAGTCAGGGCACATGCCTGGGTTGTAAACCAGGCCTCCAACTGGGGGCATGCATGAGGCAACCAATCAATGTTTCTCTCCCTCTCTCCCTCCTTCCCCTCTGTCTAAAAATAAATAAAATCTTTAAAAAATTTATTATTATACAATAAAGTTAAATTTTAAAAAAGTATTAAAACCACATAGTAACATTTTAAGGAAAAATTTTAAGGTTAATGTTAAGCTTTTAAAAATATTTCTTAAACATAAACATTTGTTATAACCAGTCTATTTTAATATCACCTTTTAAAATTGTTAAGAGCCCTGGCTGATGGCACAGTGGATAAGGTGCCACCCTATGAACACAAAGGTCGCTGGTTCAATTCCCCCAGCCAGGGCACATAACCAGGTCGCAAGCCAGGTCTCCAGCCAGGTCCATAGCTGGAGGCAGGTGAAAGTCAACCATACATTAATGTCTCTCTCCCTCTCTGCCTCTCCCTTCCCCTCTCTCTAAAAATACTAAAAAAATTTTAAAATTGTTAAGGAAACTAAAATGGAGACAAAATAGCAGGTACCAGATGGATTCTTGTTGGTGTCATGAGAGCCATCAGTGGCCCCATGGGGACCTGGCAGAGTCTGGGCTCCTTAAGGAGAAAACATTTGGGTGATGGCTGAGTGCCCTCCTCCCACTCCAGGCAGGGCTGGGCCTCCCCAGGCCCCATAACTCCCTCAGACTCAGCAAGGAGGCCAGGGCCCTGTCCACCTGGCTGGCAGCCTCGAAGTACTTACTGGCTGAGTGTCTTCAGAGGAAAACCCAATATGGATTCTGGATTAAAAGGCTCCAGGGGGAGCATACACAATAAAAATAGCCTTGTTGGGTGGAGGGGCTTAGAGGCATGCTACGACCTTTCTCCTTTGTCTGACAAGGGTGTCCTTTGGTGACACAGACCAAAGGATCAAAGGCGCTGCCATCTGGGATCCTAGAAACTGGCAGCTACCTGTGGCTGTGACAGCCCCTGTCAACGGATTTCCCAAGCCCAGCACTAAAGGGGGCACCACACATCCAAGGGTGGACATGAATTTGCAATTAAGTTCATCCACTTCACTGCAAACACCCCCAAGTAGGGCTGTTACCTTCTATTGCATCTGCGCTGACCACATGACTAGCGACGGGTGCAGGGTCCACGTAGGCACCTCCCAGGGCTGGCCCAATGGTTGCCATGCCTGCCACTGTCCCAAGGACAAAGGGGGAGAGGGTGAGTGGCAGGATTTGGAGCAATAGCTGTGGTATGGCTAAGCCCCCCAATCTAAATGAACTGGTTGGGGAGAATGATATCCCCTTGCACTGTCCAGGATGTCATCTAGAGGAAACAAGGGAGCAAGACAATGTTTAAAGGAAACTTTCTGTCCACAAAGGCCAAAGCTGATGCTGAGGAAAAGGGAAATGTCTGCAAAGCCAAACCGGGCATAAGAAGGGGCCCCTGCACCACAGGAGGGAATCCACCCAAACACACCAAACTGAGACAACAAGCTAGACTGGCACAGAGACCCTGCACTGGGTCCCATGAGCCACTTGTAGACACTCTGTCCCAGAGGGTAGCTTCTGAATCAACACTGTCCCCAGGCTCATGACATTTGGTAGGCCGTCCTAGGCACTACGTTACGCTGAGCAGCATTTCTGGCCTCCACCCACTAGACTGTCACCCAGCTGTCACAGCTGTCCAGGCCTTGCCAGTGTCCCCTGGGTCCAGAATTGCCCCAGTTGAGAACCACTGCCTTAGTGTTCAATTCTGGGCTCTTTCAAAATCTTGAAGAGCTCAGTAGAGAAGAAAACACTCAGGGCAGCTGCCCCTCATCATTTGTGGAAGAGAAAACCAAGGCAATAAGGACCTCGCAGCTAATGAATGATGACAACCAGATCTCCAGACCCTAGAGCTTCTAGTCATGCTTCCCAGGCCACCTGTAAGTACACATCCCCAGTGCCTGTCACTGCTGTCGTGGCTGTATCACTGTTCTTGGACCCTCAGTCACACACTTACCCTTGGTCCACTGGTAGGTGAAGGCAGGGTCGAGGGTCTGCACAGCCTTCTCCCTCACCATGGCGCCTGTAACATCCCGAGCCCACTTTTTCTGAGACACACATGTTGGTGGGGGATGGTCCATCTTTAGGCTTATGGAGAGTTCAGACGAAGTGGCCAAAGTCCTGTCCAGAGACTCCCCAGAATGGGTTATTGGCCCTGTTGCTGTCAGACTTGGAGATTTCTCAAAATCTTCTGAATAAGCCAAGCTCACCGTGCTGGCTGTTGGTTCCTCAGACGGCAACCTCAGGCTGGAAGCAGGCTGGGGCCTGGCAGAGGAGGCTGGCGGCTCCAAGACCTCGCTTCCATCAGGGGAACCCCAGGTCCAGGTGCTTTTGTGGGATGCTTTTTCCTTCTGACCTCCTTTCTAAAATGAAGGGCAGCAGAAATAACTGGTATTTTAGAATGATGAACATGCTCCCAATACCACTGCCTTAGAATGAGGTGCAGGGTACCCCAGGGAGCCCAGCAGGTAAGGGTCCACACTCATCCTTCATTAGATTTGGACAGGCAGAGTATTTGAGCAGAAGTCCTGAAATGCTTTAGCTGGAGCTGCAGCACTTACCACTGATGGTCTACGTGAGGGGGAGCACACAAGTGAAATCTGTTCAAGTGTTATTACTGTGTGTTATGAAAACATGCTGCCTTTGATAGCGCGGTGGTCCCTAATATGGCCAGAATCACAACGGGGCCCTGGAACAAGGCAGACAGCTGTTGCTATGGGGCAGTTTAAACAGGACCCACTTAACTGTTTGCTGTATTACATAACTTCATCCTGTTCTCACATGGGTCAAGGTCTCTCCTGTGCCCTTGACACCTGAGGCCTGAACATACTTCGCAGTGGCACCGAGCAGCATCCAGCCCAGCTGCCACAACTCAACGCCAGTAGCATACCCCACCCTAGTCATGACAACCAAAAATTTCTCTGGGTGTCTCCTGGGGACACAATCACCCCCAGTTAAAGCCTCTGACCTAAATGAAGTGTTAACGGTTGCAAACCTTTCTACAGGATGACCTACAATGAACAATTAGCTAGTTGTACTTACTTTCTGTTCTGAGTCTGATTTCTCATTGACAGCAGGAGCCAGATCATCAAGGGATAAAATATTTATTCTAAAATCTGTAATGATAAATGTAACATGACTATTTACTCACTTATGGAGTCCATACATGCTTACCATCATGTTGTAGGCGAAGCACTGGGGACAGGAAGGTGAGGAAGCCCGCTGTCCCTGTGCTCAGAAAGCCAGTCCAGGGGGGTCTGCGCACTTGTCCTCTAAAGACTTATATAGTAAATATTTCTGTCTTTGCAGGCTGCACTGTTTCCGTCCCAACTAGTCCTCATGGTGTGAAAGCTGCCGTGGTCGGATAGATGTAAACAAGTGAGTGTGGCTGTGTGGATTAAAATGTATTTATAAAAACAGAGGCTGGGCCTCTGGGGCCCTGGTCTAGACAGATGAGTAGAAGCCCAGTGCAGGAAAGGATGCCTGTGACAAGTGAGCTCGAGGTGTAAGGGGTAGGAGGGACACACCAGCCTCTGGGGGCCACGGGGAGAAGGCTACAGGTTAAGGGGTTTGGCACCTCAGGCAGATGTGAGACTGGGCCCGATGCAGCCTACATTCTCATTTAAAGCAAGTTAAGGACACAGGAACCCACATTCAATGAGCATTTTGGCATGCCAGCTGGCCCGTCACCAAGGCCTGATGATGTGGGTGCTAAGGACTATGAGCAGAAAGCCCTGGGTGGAAAGCAAGAGCCGTGGAGGTGGGAGAGAGAAGCTTGAGCTGCCCATTTTCTCTGGAAAGGACAGCTGAGGGTCTATACGCCACGCTCTCCTCCACCCACCCACTGCAAGGTCAGATCCAATCCCGCCTGTCGTTACGGTCCGAGGGCTCTCCCCTCCCCCAAGTTCCTCTAACACTGACTGCCATCTCAATTCACGTGGCATGGAGGTCCAAACATACACTTATGGACCAAACCTCTGAACTAAGCCATCCCAGGTGGCCCAGGGCAAAGGCCCCAAGGGAGATTGTGGACCTGAGCACTTGGAAGTGTTGACACTTGGCTGAGAGCTAACATTATTGTCACATCAGCCCACCCTTAAGTGCACGTGCTTACTGTGAAGCACAGCCAGCTGAGACACTTCACATGCTTCATCTCACTGACCTATCTCTGCCCCACTTTACAAATGAGGAAACTGAGGCACAGAAAGGCCAAGACTGCACAAACAAATCACTGGTGGGGCTAGGATGTCTGCCCCAGTTACGTCAGACCCCAAATTTGGACTCATATTCACCACTCCCAGCTGCTGCCCTCCATGGAGGCCGCATCTGGATGAGGGAGGTTGGGGTCTGATCACCAGGAGAGGTCCCTCCAGGCCACCCACTACCAGCCCCTCAGGCCCCAGGATCCTGGACAGTGCTAGCCTGGCACCCAGTGATAACTGGCAGATGGCAGCCCCTGGAGGGGCTCAAGGTGGTCTCATACCACAGCCTAAACCCTGTCCCACTGCATTCTCTGACCCTTAACCTGGACAGGTGGCAGCAATGGACTCTGCTGGTGGCCCTTCTCCCTCCCCCACCCCCTGGGGTGGCACTGCAGCAGGCTGTGTGGGCTACCATGCAGGCTGCTGTCAAAGGCATCCGAGAGCGGCTCCTGCCCAGGCCCAGCCTCACTCCTCACGTGACAGGACGAGAGCCTGCTGCGGGCCATCTTGGAGGGCTCTGGCTTGGACACGCTGCTGGTGGAACACGATGACACCATGCTGAGCACTGTGTCCCCTGGGATGTGAGTCTGTGGGGAGCGAGCTCTTGAGCGCACGCTGCGAAGGGTCCTGTTGGCTGATTGGAAGGTCGGCAGGTGTGGTGTCACAGGTGGCTTTGGGCTGATAAGTTCCTCACTGGGTAGTGAAAGGAGTTTTGGTTGAGTTGGGATCTGATCCTACTTTGGCGGAAATTAAAGAAACAGAATTACCAAACGTGTGATAAATAAGTCCTTGTCATTCAACAATGTGGCTAGTAGGGTGCAAGAGTCCAAGGCTTCCTGGATTAGATGTTTATCCCCTCCACAGCCCTTTCTCTCCTCTCCCATTTCTGGAAGTCAAGGCATAACATTTGGATAAGATAATGTTAGAATTAGAAATACTCCACAAATAACCAGAAATATCACTTTGCTTTCAAATACATGTTGTTAATTACATATTTCTAAACAAAGGCCTTTGACTACATGATCTAGGACAGCTGGGACCTTCAACAGAACCAAAATGATTATGATGAGGGTTTCCCCATTAAACTCAGCTTTCCCAACACTTAGCATCCACTTTGGCTACTATTAAAAAAAAAACACAGAAAATAAGTGCTGGCAAGGATGTAAAAAAATTGGAACCCCATATACTGCTAGTGGGAATGCAAAATGGTACAGCCTCTGTGGAAAAGTTTTTCTGGTCATCAGTAAGTCAGACATAAAATTAGTACAGGATCTACTAATTCCATTCTGAGGAATATACCCAAAAGAACTGAAAAGGGACTCACATATTTGTACACAAATGCTCCCTGCAGCAGGATTCACAATGCCCAAAAGGTAGAAACAACCAAAATGCCCATCTATATTGCTAAATGGATAAGTAGATGTGGTCCAACCACACAGTGGAATATTAATCAGCCATGAAAAGGAATGAAGCACTGACACAGGCTACAATATAGATGAACCCCAAAAAACATCATGCTGGGGGAGAGAAGCTAGACACAAAAGGCTACATGTACTCTGATCTCATTTATATAAAATGTTGAAAGCCTTGGCTGTTGTGGCTCAGTGAATTGAGCACACACCAAGTGTCTCTGGTTCGATTCCCAGCCAGGGCACATACCCAGGTTGCAAGCCAGGTCTCCAGCCAGGTCCCCAGCTGAAGGCAGATGAAAAGCAATCATACGCTGATGCTTCTCTCCCTTTCTTCCTCCCTCCCTTCCCCTCTCTCTAAAAATAATAAATAAAATATTTTTAATAAAATGTCCAGAACAGGCAAATCCATGGAGGCAAGAAGCAGACTAGCGGTTTTCAGGGGTTAGGGGAGTGATTATTTAATGGTTACAGAGACTCCTTTGGGGGTGATGAAAATGTTCTGGAACTAGATAGAAGTGGGGGTTACAAAACATTGTGAAAGTATTAAATGCCACTGAACTGTTCATTTGAAAAGTTAATTTTATGTGAATTTCATCTAAATTTTTAAAAAATGGAAATACAGCTTTCCCAAGTTAATGATTTCAAGGCGGCCTGGATTGCCCATAGCATTAATCACTAGTAGTATTCAGTCAGCAGTACAAAGTGCTGTCCTGTGGTGTACAGTTACAGTTAGTGCAAAACACAGTCACAATCAATACAAAACTGCCCAAAGTGCAGCTCCTGCAGAGCAGGCCTGCAGTTGGTAGCTGTGACTGTCTGACATCCAACCTTTCCTCACCAAACCCTCTTCTCAAGTAGCTTCTGGTGACGGCTGCTATCAAAGTCTTTAATGCTCTGACATAAAGGTACAAATGCAAAGGTTCTGTTGAAAATAAACACGTGCAAATCTTACCGAGAATAGTTCTGCTTGTTCTTTCTCACTGTCTCTGGTGTGGGTGAAACCATGATTCATGCGTGTTTCCTTTTCTCTAAAAGATTCCATCAAGCTTCCCAGCAACTCCTTCATTTCCTCTTCATCACTGTCTAGAGAATCTAATTTTCTAGTAGGTTCTTTCTCTTTGGGTATTGAAAAGTGCCTCTCTTTCCCAAAACGAGCTTCAGGGGACAGCTTGTCAACAGGTGGCTCTCTCTTCTTTAGAAACCTACTGCCCTTCCCGCCTGGCAGGCTGCTCTCCGGGGCAGGCGTCTCACAGCCCTGCTTCCGGGAGAGCTTGTGTGTATTCTGCCAAGAAGGTTCAACCGTCCTCGTGGGAGGAGTTTTGTCTGCTCTCCTGGAGGTCTCTGGGTCAGATTCCACATCAGGCAAGTCCATCTGTACCTTTCGATTCATGATCTTGGATTCGATCTGCGCCAGCTTCCTGAGCGCAGCACTGGTCCTGAGCTTCGAGGCAGTGGCTGGCGGCGGTCCACCTGAGGACAGCCAGGGCCCACTCCCCAGGCCACTGTCCTCTTTCAGGAACAAGTGGTTTCCACCCATAGTTTGGCTTCTTTTTAGAAATCTGCTTTGAGCGGGAGCTCTTTTGGTAAGATTCCTACTGATTTTCATGTTTCTCATTTTTTCCATCTTTGAATCTTCTAAGGAAATATCATTGAAATCACCACAGATATCATGCATGGGATGGCTGGGGTTTTTTGTTGAAGCCATTCTAGGAAGGAAAGAAAGAATACTTATAATAAGAATACCCAGCCCTGGCTGGTGGCACAGTGGATAAGGCGCCAGCCTGCAAACCCAACAGTCGCAGGTTCGATTCCCCAGCCAGGGCACATAACCAGGTTGCAAGCCAGGTCTCCAGTCAGGTCTGTGGCTGGAGGCAGGTGAAAGGCAACCATACATTGATGTCTCTTTCCCTCTCTGCCTCTCTCCCTTCCTCTCCTTCTAAAAATAATGAAATAAAATCTTTAAAAAAAAAACAAAAAAAAACAAAATGAATACCCAGAGTTCACTCAAAATTCACTCAAATCTCTTAGTGTCTCCCACCACCCTAAAAGAGATCAAATCCCCCTTTGCAGCCTAGCTAGACAGAGCCTTCCCTTCAAGCCTGATGACAAGGAAAACAATCAGACACTAGGTACACTTAATGAATTACCATCCAATGGCAGATCTTAAAGGAGACAATACACATGAACACGAGAGCCAGCACTTCTCAGGCTCCAGCAGTGTGCCTGGCTCTCTGCTCAGAGCTACATTAATTATCCCCTTTACCCTCAGGCAACGCTTTCAGTCAGTTATTGTCTCGCACACACACATCCCTTTTCATACAGGAGGTGGAGGAAATAAAAAGCCCCCACAGGTTAGGTCACCAGCCAAGGTCACCTGGCAGGTGAGCTCCTGAGCCAAATTCAAAGCTCAAGTGCAATTCCAAAGAACTCACTCTTCCTTACTGGGCTTCACTGCCTTGAAAGTGACTCTCCTCTACTCTGAGTGAGTACTAATCCCTAGCTGCACCTAAGTTGGGCTCCTCTTTTATCCAAGTGTCCTCAGCTCTCTAACAAACAGCTGTTAAAACACAATTTATGGCCCTGGCTGGTGGCACAATGGATAAGACACCGGCCTGCCAACCCAAAGGTCATTGGTTCGATTCCCAGTCAGGGCACATAACCAGGTTGCAAGCCAGGTCTCCAGCCAGGTCCATAGCTGGAGGCAAGTGAAAGGCAACCATACATTGATATCTCTCTCCCTCTCTGCCTCTCTCCCTTCCCTTCTCTCTAAAAATAATTTTTTTTAAGCTTAAAACACACACACACACACAAAAAAAACACAACCCCACAATCTATGTATTTGAGCTCTCCAGAAAATATTTTATTTCACTTAAAGTACAAAAAGCCCTGCCCTGGAAGGACGGGAAAGCTATGACAGACACAGTATCCCCCACCAAATATCAGTTGTATTTTGAGAGCATATGCTGGTGCACATTCTTCTGAGGGGAAGGGCTAGAGCTTTCATCATATTCTTAGTTCCTGTATGTCCCTGAAGAATAGAAACAATCCACTGCAAGATTCACAAAGGTTTCAAAATATTTTAAAGAAATAAAAAAAGGCCCTGGCTGGTAGCACAATGGATAAGGTGCCAGCCTGAAAACCCAAAGGTCACTTGTTTGATTCCCAGCCAGGGCACATAACCAGGTTCAAGCCAGGTCTCCAACCAGGTCCGTAGCTGGAGGCAGATGAAAGGCAACTATACATTGATGTTTCTTTCCTCTCTTCCTGTCTCTGAAAAATAATAAATAAAATTTGTAAAAAAGATGGAGAAACATGGCATAAGTGGATGTGTATTTGCTGCAGCCCTTTAGCAAGATACTCAGCAACAGCAATGAAAATGTGAACTTCATCGATCTTGTGACCCAACAATTCCATGTCTGGAAATTTACCTATGTATTCTCAAATGTGCATAGAGATATATCTCGTAATGTTATGGCAGCATTGCTTGTACTTGTCAAAAACCCAAACCCACCTATAGAGACCTGGGAAAGTCCAGGAGATGGCATTCAGATGATGGAATGTTATACAGCCATCAAAAGGAATGAGGGAGATCTGTGCGCATAATAATGTCTCCAGCATAATAACACGTGAGGCAGAAAAGATATAATGTGGAACTGTGTGTTGTCTCCGTACTGTGCTGAAACAACGTCAATAGCTATCTTTTTTAAAACGATTTTTTCTTAATCCTCACCTGAGGATATGTTTTTTGTTTTTTCTCTAGGATATGGTTAGTGATTTGAGAAAGAGAGAGAATAAAGGAGAGATGGGTAGAGACATCAATGTGAGAAACATGGATTGGTTGCCTCCTATACACACCCTGACCCCCAACCAGGGATTCAACCAGAGGCATGTGCCCTGCCCAGAAATCAAACCCACAACCTCTGGTGTATGGGACAATGTTCCAATTAACTGAGCCACCTGGCCAGGGTTCAAAAGCTACCTTTATTAACATTTTTGTAGCTGGGGCTCAGGAGATGACTCAACCTAGGCCATTCTGTGGATGGGAGCGAGGCCCCACCACCAGGTTTTCTTTAAATTTCTTAAAAATAAACCAATGGGAAAATAGCAATTTTATGTTATGTACATGATACCACAACTAAAGTAGACATATGTAAATAACACATAATTAGTATTGGCTGGGTGGTTTGGTTGGTTAGAACGTCCTCCAGAAGTGCCAAGGTTGTGGGTTTGATCCCCAGTCAAGGCAAGTACAAAATCAATCAGTGAATGCATGGATGGGTAGAACAACAAATTAATCTTTCTTTCTCTAGCTCTCTCCCTCCCTCAACAATTTTTAAATTATTTCAAAAATTAGCCCTGGCTCGTATGGCTCAACAATTGAGCACTGGTCTCCAAACCAAAAGATTACTGGTTCGATTCCCAGTCACAGCACATTGCCTGGGTTTGCAGGCCAGGTCTCCAGTTGGGGGTGTGCGAGAGGCAACCAATCAATGTATCTCTTGCACACTGATGTCTCTCTCCCTCTTTCCCCCTCCCTTCCCCTCGATCTAAAAGTAAATAAAATCTTTTTTAAATTAACTTAAAATAAATCAGCCCTGGCTGGGATGACTTAGTGGATTGCACACCTCCAAAGGTCACTGGTTTGATTCCCAGTCAGAGCACATGCCTGGGTTGTGGACCAGATCCCCATTTGGGGGTGCATGAGAGGCAACCACACATTGATGTTTCTCTTCCTCTCTTACTCCCTCCCTTCCCCTCTTTCTAAAAATAAATAAAATCTTTTAAAGAAAAAATAAACAAATCAATGTCTGTTCATGAACAGACATTTCTCCAAAGAGGACACACAAATTGTCAACAAGCCCATGAAAAAATGTTCAACAACACTAGCCATTAGGGGAATGTAAACCAAAACAACCATGAAGAACTGCCTTTTGATCCAGTGATTCCACTGCTAAGACTATACCCACAGAACCCTGAAACACCAATTCTTAAGAACCTATGCAACCCTATGTTCATAGCAGCGTTATTTACAATAGCCAAGTGCTGGAAACAGCCTAAGTGCCCTTCAGTGGATGATTGGATCAAAAAACTTTGGTACATTTACACAATGGAATACTACAGTAGAAAGAAGGAACTCCTCTTTTGTGACAACTTGGATGGAACTGGAGAGTATTATGCTTAGTGAAATAAGCCAGTTGGTGAAGGACAAATACCATATGATCTCACCCAATATAAGAAACTAATGAACAAAACAAACAAGCAAGCAAAATAGAACCAGAGAAATGACCCATGGACATTGACAACATTGACATGTGGAGACTGACTGTTCCAGAGGGGACGGGGAGGAGGGGCAGCAAGAGCGGGTGGAGGGTGGAGGAATGGGACAAACGTAATAACAACAACAATAAAGTAGTTAGTGCTCAATTCAGCAGCACATATACTAAAATTGGAGCTATACAGAGAAAATTAGCATGGCCCCTGCACAAGGCTGACATGCAAATTTGTGAACTGTTCCATGTTTTTAATTAAATGGTGAATTGCCAGGATGTGAAAGAAAAAAAAAATGTACACATTTTACATTTAAAATGTACAAAATAGACAGGGGGATGTTAAGAAGAATAAAGGAAATGGAGAATCCAAAGAACTTACATGCATGAAACCTGGACATGACCTAAGGGGGGCATTGCCAGAGGAAATGGGGTACTGGGTAGAGGAGGGTAATGGGGGGAAAGTTGGGACAACTGTAGTAGCAAAATAAATAAAATATATTTGAGAAAACAACAACAACCATGAGATCCCACTAGGATGGCTATAACCAAAACATACAGATAATAACAAGCATTGGTAAAGATGTGAGGAAGCTGAAACTGGCATACACTGTTGGGAGGAAAGGAGGGTGCAGTCACACACTTAGAATACAGTCTGGTAGTTCCTCAAGAGGTTAGCTAGCCATAGCTGCCAAAATGACCCATCAATTCCACTCCATGAGGCCCAAGATAAATGAGATATATATAAATGTTCATGTGATCATCCATGATAGACAAAAAAATGAAAACAATCCAATGTCTGTTAACTAGAAAATGGAGGAGAACTGAAGTCCATTCATACAACGAAATACTATACTATTCAGCAATAAGAAAGAACAAATACCAATACACATAATAGCATACATCTCAAACACGTTACACTAAGTGACAGTAGCCAGATGCAAAATACCACACTCTGTATGGATCCTTTTATAAAAACTGTCCAGAAAAGGCAAATCTATAGATTCAGAAAGCACACCAGGGTTGCCTGGGGCCAGCAGTGGGAGGGGGGAGGGACTGCAAAGGGACAAAGAGATGAATACCACCCCGGAGTGGTGCGAAGTTCTACAGCTCTACGTGGTGATGGCTGCAACACTTGGTGAGTTTACTAAAAATAATGGGGTTGTACACTTAAAAAGCATCAACTGTATGGCACGTAGGTGGATCCTCTATAAAATTGTTAAAAATAAGCAAACTTTGCGAACACTGACGCACCTCAGACCACCGGGATCTTTCCCCAGGGCTGGAGCGCTCCACTGCGGACCACCCTCCTTAGTGGATCTAGCCAGGGAAACTAGGGCATGGCCTGCGGGTAGCGGCTGCCCTCTCCACGCCCCGCCAGCTCAGCCCCAGAGCGCGCCTCATTCCCCTGAAGCTCTTCTCCCAGTCCCAGCCGCTGCTGACCTCCTCTCAAGACGTCCATCCGCCGAGGCCGACGCCGCTCTCAGACACAAGAGGACCGTTCCCCCGGCAACCGCGCTTAGCCCCTAAGAGACTACATCTCCCGGCGTGCACCGCTCCCCAAGGACCAATAGCACCTCAGGTCACAATCGCGAGGTGCTGGGAGTGGCACAATCAGACGCCGGGACTAGCGATGACTTAGATCACAATCGCGAGGTGTGACGGGTGTTGTAGTTCCAGGACAAGCCCGGCGCGCCGCAGACTCGGCTGGGAGCAAAGGGGCGGTTACCAGAAGTTCCACACACTTTCCATGGCCCCAGCTCGGGTCATTCTCTGTGCGGTCTGCGTGCTGCGTGTGGCCCTGGCCACAGTCTACTTCCAGGAGCAGTTTCTAGACGGAGGTGAAGACGAGGCGTAAATTCCCTCATTCCCTACTGCCCGGCGGACAGCCCGATGACCTTTCGGCCCACGAGCCAGATTAAGTTTTCAGTCCTAACCGGTTTTTTCTCCCTCGCAGAGCGCTGGAGGAATCGATGGGTGCAATCCACTAATGACTCCCAATTTGGGCATTTTAGACTCTCTTCGGGAAAATTTTACGGCCATAAAGAGAAAGACAAAGGTTAGTTTAGGGTGCCTGAGAAAATTAAGCTAAATGTTAAATCCCCCATAGCAACCGTTCAAGGTAGGTGTGACGCACCCCTAAGAACTTTCACATTCACAGGTAAGGAAACTAAGGGTTATGTGTGGCCTGGCATTATTTCTCGTTTTGTCGCGGTCTATTTTTACTTGCCCAGAACGCTCCGCTTTATATGCACTACGGAGATTCCAGGGACTTACTTGCTCTGAGGAGGAAAAAAAAGAGGATACTTCTTATTTTCATTTTCACTTTAAGAAGAAGGAAAAACAATGAAAAAGTTAAATTCTACCAAGTGTACAGCTCTGAGGGGTTACAACAGGATGAATGTTCACGCCTGTACACGCAGGTCTGGCTAGGGGACGTTTTCAGCGCCCCCCAGAGGCCTCCCTTATTGCCCCCACGGTCCAAGTCAGTAGCCTCCTGCTTCTAAGAATAACCTCAATTCTGACTTCTTTTTTTTAAGATTTCATTTCATTATTTTTTAGAAAGAGGGGAAGGGAGAGAGGCAGAGAGGGAAAGAGGCATCAATGTACGGTTGCGGTTCACCTGCCTCCAGCCACAGACCTGGCTGGAGACCTGGTTTGCAACCTGGTTAGGTACCCTGGCTGGGGAATCGAACCTTTGACCTTTGGGTTCGCAGGCCGGCGCCTTAACCACTGTGCTACCAGCCAGGGCCTGACTACTCACTCCTGATGATCAAAGGTGGTCAAAATACACCTCCCGTCCCGCCTGTTTTGTTTTTACATCCAGTAAGCCGAGGATGGCTTTTACACTTTTTAATTGTTGGGGGAAAGTGTAAAGGGGAACAATAATTCGTGACAGTTAAAAATTATATAAAATTCAAAAACAATTATATAAAATTCAAGCCTTGGCTGGTGGCTCAGTGGATAAGGCACCAGCCTGTGAACCCAAGTGTCTCTGGCTCGATTCCCAGCCAGGGCACGTAAACCAGGTTGCAAGCCAGGTCTCCAGCCAGGTCCCCAGCTGGAGGCAGGTGAAAGGCAACCAGACATTGATGTTTCTCACCCTTTCTTCCTCCTTCCCTTCCTTTCTCTCTAAAAATAATGAATAAAATATTTTAATAATTATTTTTTAAATAATAAAAATTATATAAAATTCAATGAAATATTAAAAATTTCACAGTCTATAAAGTTTAATTTTTTTTAAATTAGAGATAGGCATTGATTTGTTCCACTTCTTGATGCATTCATTGTCTGATTCTTGTATGTGTCCTGACTGGGGATGGAACCTACAACCTTAGCACATTGGGAGGATGCTCTAACCAACTGAGCTACCCAGGCAGGGCTAATAAAGTTTTAATGGAAGACAGCCATGTTCATTTATTTGCATATGGTTTATAACTGCTCTCATAGAGCAAAGGCAGAGGTGAATAGTTGGAACAGAGGCCAAATGGCCAACAAAGTCTAAAATATTTATTCTCTGGCCTTTTAGAAAATGTCTGCTGACCCCTGATTTAGATGAAAAATTTACCTCTTTATCACCTTCCTTTCAACCTTCATCTTGGTCCTGTTACTCCAATGTTGCCCTGTCAGTCAGCTTCTGGTTTTCAATTGTATATGCATTGTTTTACAAGTTACATGTTGATCCAAAGATTGGTCAAAATTCAGGCTATATGACCAAAAAAAAAGGAGTGAAAACAGATGGTTCTGTGAAGCTTATCCAAGGATAGGGGTTCCCACTTAGAGTCACTTGGGTTTTTCCACAATGCTTTTCTTTCTTCCAATCGAATCCTGAGGTTCTGTGCATTTTATTCACTCTAGTCGATGCAGAGATGGGCAAGGCACCGAGGATACAGGTTAATTTGGCCTCTTCTGTTTTGGCCTTCTGGGACCATGATATAGAAGCCATGTTAGAAAAATAAATAGAATTTAATCAGACAGAGATGGAAGGTGGTAAGAGACCATAAGAGGGAAATGGTGGTCTTTGGAATTGCCTCAATGGAAGGGGCCAAGGTGGGGTGGGTACAAATCCTCTGAGAAAGGGAAAGGAGAGGAAAGAATGGAAAATACCAATAGAGGTAGAGTAGTAGGGAGTTCAGCCATAAATTCAGGATGTATTGATACAAATGGCAAGTCCATTTATGATGACTCTCAGAATAGGCATCTATGGGGCCAGAGTGTGGAACAAGGAAAGTTAGGTTATAATAAGACTGGCTCTGTTTTCAGGTTTGCTTGATGAATTTCAGTATAAGATAAGGATTTGGTACAGAGCCTAGCAGCTACTAAAAAGGGGGCTGTAGTTTCAAAATAAACACCTACATTTATAAAACAATGATAAGATGATTCATATGACAAAGTATGGTATCTTCATGAAAAGATGACTCAAGCCAGCTTACCCAGTACAGTGAAGCGCTTTTTACAGTTTGGCATTGTCCTCCACCTGTTGTTGTGTCTCTTAAGTCACTGTTTTAAGGCAAGAATTAAGGAAAAGAAGTAGAATGCTTTGTTTTTTAATTCAGTTGCTACACAACCTTTCTTACATATTCCCACCCCTTGCAAGATGAATGGAAGCAAAATTAACCTTTTATTTATAATTAGAATGCATGTTTGTCATTCAGAGCTGTAGTATATTTACAATGTAAGACATGACAGTGGTATATTAAGTACAAAAACATCTGAGTAAGTCAAATAGAAGTTCTGTGGCATCAGAGAACCTGTTAGTGGTATGTTCATTGTATATTATGGTACAAATGAGCTATAGGCACTGAATGGATGTAAATGGTTAAGAGGTTTATTATTGGGAGTAGGGAAGAGACAATCGTTTAATTTCCTGCATCACTGAGCAATGTGTCATTCCTAATCCTTCATGAGTGTTTTTTGTTTGAAGGTCTGCAAACCACTCAAAACAGCCGATTCTATGCCATCTCTGCACGGTTCAAACCATTTAGCAATAAGAGGAAGACACTGGTCATTCAGTACACAGTGAAACATGAGCAGAAGATGGACTGTGGAGGGGGCTATGTTAAGATCTTCCCAGCGGATGTGGATCAGAAGAACCTGAATGGAAAGTCCCCATACTATATCATGTTTGGTGAGTTCAGGTAGTCCAAAGCAGCCATTTCTAGTGACTTTGAAAACACTCCTCTTGTAGGATCCTTAGACTAAGATTGCTAAAATAATAGTATTTGAGTATATCTGACCAGAGGTTTTTACTACAGTTAAATCTGTTTACTATTATAAAAAGGGAACTGTACTATTCAGTTAGGCTTTTGAAAAAGTTATTTATTTAACGTTAAGGTAGACCTAAATATTCTGAATGTATCAGGAGTCAGAAAACCTTGCCTATGGACCAGATCAGCCCACAGCCTATGTCTCTCAGAGTCTGTGAGCTAAGAATGGGTTTTAGCATTTTTGAATGATTGAAAAAAATCTTAAGAAGAATATTTGGACACATGAAAATGATATGAGAAAATGATATGAAACTTAAATTTCAGTGTTCACAAATGAAGTCTTATTGGAATGCAACCTCACTCAGTTTATTTGCATTTGTCTAGAGCTGCTTTCAAGCAGCAATGGCAGAGTTGAGTCATTGTAACAGACTGTATGGCCCCCAAAGTCAAAAATATTTACTGTCGTGCCCTCTACAGAAAAAGCTTGCCAACACTGGAATACATTGAATGTCTCCTGACACCAGGGGAACTTGATTAAAATTTGTGCTGGAATGAAAAGAGCCCACATTGGGCCCCAAGAACTAGACATAATTGGGCTGATATAATTTAAGTGTGTGGATTAAAAGCTTTATGACTGAAGAGGATTCTGGGAAGATGGCAGAGTAGGAAGCACCAGGAATCTGTCTCCCCACCTAGATAACAATTGTACTGGCAGAATCTGCCAGATTTAAATATTTTGGAACTCTAGAGTCTGGGGAAGGATTGCAACTTCCAGGAGAAGACAGGGAAGGTTAAAATCAGTCCATTTCAACAGAGGGGAGCAAAAAGGGGATGGATGTAATACAACAACAATAAAATTTAAAAAAAAAAAAAAAATCAGTCCATTTCAGCCTTCAGCACAGTAGCATCTACACATCTCCTACCCCTAATCACAGATAGCTGTGCAAGTGTTCTTGGAATAGTTTACACACAGCTCTCAAGAGCTAGGGTGGGTAAGAAGGACTCTGTCCTCCAAATATCAGGGTTCTAAGCTCTGATCCTGATTGCTGCTTCTGGTCACAAAGGTGCAAAGTGATGAGCAGTTGTTGTACCCCCTCTCATTGTAATCCTTTCCCCCTCCAGCCAAAGTGACTTCCAGGGGAATTAAAGGGTCAGTGCCCTTCTCCTTGCCTTCATTTTTCACCTTTTTTCCTTAGGAAGCCAGATATTAGCAACTAGGACATTAACTCTGGCAGGTGTGTCTCAGTGGATTGGGCACTGGCTTGTGGACCAAAAGGTTGCTGGTTTGATTCCCAGTCAGAGCACATGCCTGGGGTGTGAGCCAGGTCCCCCCATCCCCCCACTTGGAGGCAACTATTCAATGTTTCTATCCCTCTCTTTCTCCCTCCTTTCCCCTCTCTCTAAAAATAAATAAAATCTTAAAAAAAAAAAAAAAGGCCAGACATTAAAAAATCACTCAGCCCTGGCCAGGTAGCTCAGTTGGTTATAATATCATCTCAATATTGTCAAGGTGGCAGGTTCAATCCCCAGTCAGGGCACGTATAAGAATCAACCAATGAGTGTATGAAGAAGTCAAACAGCAAATCAATATCTATCTCTGTGTCTCTCTCTTCCTCCTGCTCTCTCAAAACCAATAAGTAAATTTAAATAAAAAAGGAAAGTTACTTTTATAAAACTACATATGCAGGGAAAATTAGAAAGTGATTACACATGTTCAGGGAAAGACTCAGAAAAGACCTGAGAAAACCTAAGTTTATACCTCAGGATGACCCTTGGCACAGAGACAGCCTGCAAAAATCAATTAAAAAAAAAAACAAAACAACATAAAATCCTGGGGAAGAAGTAGAGTCTGATTTTCAGAGCTACCACATTATTAAATTCAAATATCTAGTATTCAACAAATAATCACAAGACTTACAAACAAATAGGAGAGTGTGGTTCATTGCAATGAAAAAACAAATCAACATAAATAGTTACAGGATAAGACATGATAGATCTATTAGAAAAAGCCTTAAATAACTGAAAGTTGAAAAAAAAAAAATAAAGGAAGATATGGATAAAGTTAAAACAATATGTAAAGCCCTGGCTGGTAGCACAGTGGTTAAGGTGCCGGCCTGTGAGCCCAAAGGTGGCAGGTTCGATTCCCCAGCCAGGGCACATAACCGGGTTGCAAACCAGGTCTCCAGTCAGGTCTGTGGCTGGAGGCAGGTGAAATGCAACCATACATTGATGTCTCTCTCCCTCTCTGCCTCTCTCCCTTCCCCTCTTTCTAAAAAATAATGAAATAAAATCTTAAAAAAAAACAATATGTAAACAAATGGAAATAATAAAAGGATATAGAAAACCTAAAAAAAAATTCTATAGCTGAAAAGTATAATTGAAATGAAAAAAAAAAATCACTGGAGGGAAGCAAAGGCAGATTTGAATGGGCAGAAGAAAGAATCGCAAACTTGAGGGTAAGAAAATAGACATGATCAAGGCAGAGAAGCAGAAAGAAAAAAAAGATTAAAGAAAAGTGAACAGAATCTAAGGGGCAATCAGACAGATCAACGTACACATTGTGGGAGTCCCAGGAAGAGAAGAAAGAGGAAAAGAGGAAGAGAGAGAATATTTGGAAAAATAATGGCTAAGAACCTCCAAATTTGATGAAATCCATACATATAAACCTCCATGAAACTCAAGGAACTCTTAATTAAGAAAAACCTAAAGAAACCTACACCTAGCCCTGGCTGGTGGCAGAGTGGATAAGGTGTCAGCCTGCAAACCCAGGGTTCAGTTCCCCAGCCAGGACATATAACCAGGTTGCAAGCCAGGTTTCTAGCCAGCTCTGTAGCTGCAGGCAGGTGACGAGCAACCGTACGTTGATGTATCTCTCCCTCTCTCCCTCTCTGCCTCTCTTCCCTCCCCTCTCTCTAAAAATAATAAACAAAATCTTTAATAAAAAAAAAACTACACTGTGATACAATATAATAAAATTTTCAAAAGATAGAGAAAATCATCACATACAAAGAATTCTGAATAAGATTATCAGCAAGTTTCTTAACAGTAACTTTGGAGGCCAGAAGACAGTGAACTGATATATACAAAGTGCTAAAAGAAACTGTCAACCAGAATCGTATTTGGCAAAACTGTCTTTCAAAAGTGTGAGAGAAAGTAAGATAGTTTCAAGTATGCAAAAACTGAGGGTTACAGTTACCTTGCAAGAAATGCTCAAGGGAGTCCTACAAAGTGAAATGAAAGGAAACAGACAGTAACTAGGACTCAAACTTTTCCAAAAATATTGAAATGGAGGATAGACTTCCTAACTCATTCTATGAAGCCAACATTACCCTGATACCAAAACCAGACAGACACTATAAGAAAAATACAAATCAGACAAAGATACTATAAGAAAAATAGCTTTTATAAACTTTGAGGCAAAAATTCTCAGCAAAATACTAGTAAAGAGAATGCAGCAGCATATTAAAAGGATTATATGTATCTCATGACATGCCAGCCTTTTTTCCTGGAGTGCAGGGAGGTTTGACATACTAAAATTGGTCAAATGTAATATACTAACTACATCAACAGAATGAAGGGTGAAAAAAAAAACATGATCCTTACAATTGATGCAGAAAAAACACTTGATAAAATTCAATACCCCTTTATGATGAAAACCCTCAACAAACTAGGAAACTACTTCAACATAATAAAAGTCATGTGAAAAACCCACAGCAAACATCATACGCAACGATGAAAGAATTAAAGCTTTTCCTCTAAGATTAGGAACAAGACAAGGATGTCTGCTTTCACTTCTACTCAACCAGTACTCAAAAGTTTTGGTCAGAGCATTTGGACAAAAGAAGTAAAGGCATGGGCAAAGGGAACCCTCATACACTGTTGGTGGGAATGCAGGCTGGTGCAGCCACTGTGGAAAACAGTATGGGGTTTCCTTAAAAAACTAAAAATGGAACTGCCTTTTGATCCAGCAATTCCACTACTTGGACTATACCCAAAGAAGCTTGAGACACCAATTCATAGGAACCTATGCACACCTATGTTCATAGCGGCACTATTTACAATAGCCAGGTGCTGGAAACAGCCTAAGTGCCCATCGGTGGATGATTGGATCAAAAAACTTTGGTACATTTACACAATGGAATTCTATATGGCAGAAAGAAAGAAGGAACTTGTACCCTTTGTAACAACATGGATAGAACTGGAGACTATTATGCTTAGTGAAATAAGCCAGTCAGTGAAGGACAGGTATCATATGTTCTCACCCATTACGGGACAATAATGAGCAAAACTAACAACAAGCAAAACAGAACCAAGTGTATGAATACAAGGAATAGGCCTGCAGTGG
>PVIW01007851.1:0-67614 GCA_004026585.1 Noctilio leporinus | reverse complement strand
CAGAGGGGAGCAAAAAGGGGATGGATGTAATACAACAACAATAAAATTAAAAAAAAAAAAATAGCAATGTCCTAACAGTGTATATCTTGGCTAAGCATATGGATGTGTTTGGATATGTCAGGTAGTAAACTCTCCATGAGCCTTCTGAATAAGTTGAAAATGTGCTGTTCAGGCTGATGCAAGAACTTTGGTCAGTAAATCAATAGTCTACATTGCAGCTGATATAAATTAACCTCTGTGGGTTTGGTTAAATGACGGTTCATCTGCTCTCATCACATTAACCAACCAATCAGGAGTTGCAGTCTAGGACACATAAGACCAGGTTCTTGGCTGTGGTGACTGTCCCAAGAAAAGCCTTTGGTAGCCCATCCAGACAGCTAACCAACCTTCCCAGTACAACACACCTGGGCTCATTGCCTACCTCCTTCAAACAGAAATGCACAGTGTTCCTAGGTTAAAAAACATTCCCTAAATTCATATAATATGGTCTTCACATCTCATTGTCTAACTCTCCACCACTCCTGACCAGTCCCCGCATAACGTCCAGTGTAAATTCCCTTGTAGCTCAGAATCTAGAACTAACATTCCTGTGTTCTGACTTCTGTACTGGCCCAGCTGGAACACAGATTACTCACTATCCACAGCCATCTGTCATTTGTAAATGTTCATGCCCTAAATTGCATTTTTTGGGATCAATTAAATGAATTACTTCTTCCTACACAGCTTATACTACACAGAAGCTTTTGTTAGGCTGAGGCAGACCTTTTCATTGTAAGTGGCTCTTGTCATAAACTACGGAGTTGCAACAGCAGGGCAATGGGGAAGAGGCAGTATCTTTGATTTCAGCGGCTAAATTCCCTAGTTACTGCAGGCAGCCACTGAGCCATAAATAAGGCATGTGAATGCTTCGGCTGAGAGAACAAATGCCTCTCGAGTAACTGACTGCTCCTAGTAGCAAGGTAATGCACGCATCTCTTACAGTAGCGTCTAAACTGTCCTAATTCTTTTTTTTTTTTTTTTTACTTTATTTTTTTAAAGATTTTATTTCATTATTTTTAGAAAGAGGGGAAAGGAGAGAGGCAGAGAGGGAGAGAAACATCAATGTATGGTTGCGTTTCACCTGCCTCCAGCCACAGACCTGACTGGAGACCTGGTTTGCAACCTGGTTATGTGCCCTGGCTGGGGAATCGAACCTGCGACCTTTGGGTTCGCAGGCCGGCACCTTACCCACTGAGCTACCAGCCAGGCTTAAACTCTCCTAATTCTTGATCTTCACTCTTTACCCAACCTGCACAGACTTATAAAGGTTTCATACCTTACACTGACTACTGAAAAAATCAAGTTCAAATTTACCAGTAACTTAAGTTATACCTTAATAATAACTGATACTTGCTGAGCACTTATAGTATAGCAAATATTCTGCTAAGTTCTTTACATTGATGTCTTGACATGTTCATAGTTAAAGACTCAAGGGCTGTTACCATGAATGTGTTTGGAGACTTTATCTCCAGTCCGTTGTAAGAACTGTGTTGCTAGTTTCTGAATTTCACCCTAAAAACTCTGATTATCTACTTTGAGAGTCAATAATCTTAGATTCAGTGAGTGTAGAGGGGTGCTATGGAAAATAACAGCTTCTTTTTCCCTTAGCCTATTATCCTTCTCTAGTCAATATCTAAATAAAATCACTGAAGATATATAAAAATACCATGACTTTGGGGGGAATGGGTGGGTGGGGAGGGGGACAGAGGGGAGCAAAAACGGGATGAATGTAATACAACAACAATAAAATTAAAAAAAAAAAAATACCATGACTACTTCACTTTTTCTCCTTGGTACAATTTTTTCTTATTCTACATCAATTGTTATTAAATATTTTAAAAGTATAAATGAGTAAACATGGTAACATTTTAAAACATCTATACACTTATCACCCAGAATTAATAAATATTAACATTTGATATTTACTCATTTTTTAAAATGTATCTAAGATAGATTAGAAGCTTACTATATATTGTTTAAATTTTAGGCCCTGGCTGGTATGGCTCAGTGGATTGAGCACCTGCCTGTGAGCTTAAGGGTCACTGGTTCGATTCCCAGTCAGGGCATATACCCAGGTTGTAAGCCAGGTCTTCAGCTAGGACCCAGCTGGAGGCAGGTGAAAGGCAACCATATATTGAAAACTAAATAAATAAAAATAAATTGTGTTATATATTTATATATACTTTTAAATGTTTACTTATTAATAAACAATATACGAAGTAATTTGTTGTGTTTATAAAAGTAGACTAATGGTATTATACCATATGTATGGCTCTTTGACTTCCTTTTATTTCTCATCTGGACTGGGTCTATGCTGGCCATATAGATTAAGTTTATTAATCTTAAATACTTCAATTAAATAAGTACATCATTACTTACATATCTAGTCATCAGTTTAATTCCTGACAGTATATTTAGTTTGTTTTCAGTTTGGAGTTATTATAAACTGAACAGCAATGAAGAATGCAAGAATTTGTCTAATACATCTTCCTAGAAGCAGAATTGCTGGATCATAAGATATGTGCATCTTAAGCTTCTATTAAAAGGGTTAACTGAGTTGATATAATATTAGAATGACTAGAAATGCTTGGCAGACAACATGTTCTTGTTAAACATTTAAGATAAAGTGGCTACAGATGTTTCACATTTTGATGCAAACTATCAATATTTTTTAGTTTCATCTTGTCTTAGAAATTCCTTCCTACAATGTTTTATAAAGATAAGCTTGCACATTTTTTTAAGTTAAACTTTTGTTCTTCACTTTGAGATTTTTAACTCATCTGGAATTTATTCTGATATGCACTGTGAACTAAAATAGTAAGATTTTATTAAGAATAAGCAATTGCCTCAACACCAGCTTTTTGAATCATTTAAGGCTTCTAATAAAATTTTATGCTAGCTTATTATCAATGCCCTAGTCTTCTGATACACAGAAATGTGTATGATATAAAGATAACATTTAGGGGCCTTCATTGCTCCTAAAAACCTGCTAAAATAAGTAAGTCTGTAGCCATTGTCTAGTTAATTGCTCTGCTCTGAAAACTTCAAGATTGTCAAATGGTTATGACCTAGACTAGGTCCCTAAATTAATCACCATGCTTCCAGGAAAACTAGAACCCTATTTCCACAGGTATTTACATTTCAAATGGTATGAATGCCAGACTTTCAAGTCATCTTTAGGTCTTAAAAGCTAGAAACACCAGCCATTTATCTGAAATCAAGACATTTATGCATTCCAGAAATGTTAAACGGAGAACCCATTACATCCCTTCTCAAATGAGGGAAAAAATTTTTTTTTCTTAGATGAGGAAAGGAATGTGACTCCTTTCTATATGTAAAAAGAATGAACCCACTGTTCTTCATCCCTCCCTGTGGAGTGTCAAGCTGCTCCTGTAGGAGGTTTTTTCATCTGGCTTTTACTCTATTACCCCAGGGATAAGGACCGGGTGAAAGGGGGTGGAGAGGTGATGTGCCTGTTATTTATTGTAAGGTAGTTAATAATAAATCTGTCTCTCATCCCGAATATCCTATCGGTGAAAAATTGAACTCACTCCACTATTCTTTAGACATTGTTTCTGGAAGTGCTGGCTCTGACTAATAGTAGCTTATAGATGAACAGCATGTTTGCATAAGAATCCTAGGAACTAACTTCAAAAGATACAGACTCTGACCTTCCAGCATCCCGATATTTGCTGACTTTCAACTGTGGTGCCAGGATGATGAGTAAACCAGGGTGACACACACCAGATCATCACTTGCTTTATCAGAATAAACTGTGCTCCTCTGCATGTAGAGAACTCTGCAACCCCCTCCCTTAATCTCTTTGTTCTGTTCCCCTTCTCCACCCTTATAAACCCTCGGCCTCCAATGAAAGGAGGAGATGGGCTTTGGGACATAGTCCTCCATCTTCCAGGTGACCAATGTCTGCAAAGAAACCATTTTCCTTTACCTCGGCACCTGCCTTTCAGTATTGACTTTCATAGCAGCAGGCAGCTGCATCTGCTTTCAGTTACAATACGTCATAAGCCATTCAGGATATAATTAATAGCCACAAATATATTTTTTAAGATTTTATTATTTTTCAGAGAAAAGGGAAAGGAGAGAGGCAGAGAGGGAGAGGAACATCAATGCATGGTTACCTTTCACCTACCTCCAGCTACAGACCTGACTGGAGACCTGGCTTGCAACCTGGTTTGTGTCCTGGCTGGGAAGCGAACCAGCGACCTTTGGGTTCATAGGCCGGCACCTTATCCACTGTGCCACCAGCCAGGGCTACAAATTTTTTTTAAAACTCCCCATATTAATAGATTTTTCTAACATTAAATCATCTCTGCCTTCCTGGGACGACCCTAAATGATGATTATATATTTAATTTTAACATTTCTAATGTTGGGTATACCAACACTTTGGGACTTCTGCAGCAATTTTGATATAGAGATTATTTTGTGGTTTTATTTCCTATTCTATTGAGTTTAGTATTAAGGTTATAATGGCTTTATAAATGGTTGGGCAGTTTCAGCTTCTTTCTCTGTAACAGTTTGCACAAAATAAAAGTAATCTCTCTTGAAGAATTGTTTAATACATTCTGTAATGGCACCTGAACCTATAAGGGGAGGGGAAGGTCAACTGGTTCAAATAGTTTTTAATATTTATAGTTTCCAAATAAATTGTCCATTTCATTTGTGCTTTCAAAGTTATTGTCATAAAGTTTTATAGTAGGTTACAAGACCAATATAATTATCCTTTGTGAGCTTCTAATTTAGTACATGAGCATTTTCCTGGCTTTGCATTAATTTTTGTAACTGGGATCTTTCCTTTTCTGCTTTCGAGCTCATATGTATCTATCTATCTGTCTGTCTATTTACTTGTTTACTTATTTTATTGAGCTTCTGATGTATTTGGAACATGAATAACATTTCTTATGTCATCTCACTCTTTCTTATTAACCAGAAAACTGCATTTCATTTTTTTTGCAGGGACCTTTTTTTTTTCTTTCTCATCCTTTACTTTCAATTTCTGGTGAGTCACTGTGAGGATATACTTTTGTAAGTACTACTATTAGCTACAGTCCAACAGCACTTCCTCTAGATTTGCTGGGGTTGCCATACTGTACCCAAATTACCAGCTGTCTGATGACACCAAACTGTAGGGCAAAAAATGTTCATAAACATGTACTTATTTAATATAATCAGTCATAGAACTACAGGGTCATTTCCCACCAAGAAATTATTTAAGACTGCAAAAATTTCTCAATTGCTTAGTCAAAGAGGAAGGAACTAATATTACCTTTGTTAGGGATTAAATAAGTAATCAACATCATGAAAAATAAAGAGAAATGAACAACATAAATAAGGGTTCACTCATTCTGCTCAAAAAACTTTTGCTTCAGCTACAGTGTTAACTGAACTATCACATACAAATTTTCAACTGTCTTCTTAATGCAGTCACCATTAAATTTCAACCTGTTCCCAATACAATGGTCTTCAGCTCAAACTAAATGTTTTACTAGAACCAGCTGATGAGCACCTATTAGCATGTTCTGTTTTTCCTTGGTCTCTTCTCATTGTTAGTCATATTCTTTGAATTCTGAGCAATCATTCAAAGTTTGTAAGTGAATAAAATATAAGTCTCATTTTCCTGTTGAATCAATTCCTATCTTATTTTTTTAAGACTATCATATGGTCAATAATATTAGTCATCCATAAGAATGAATATACCCCTGGTTGGTGTAGCTCAGTGGACTGCGTACTGGCCTGTGAACCCAAAGGTCATTGGTTCGATTCCCAGTCAGGGCACATAACCAGGTTGCAAGCCAGGTCTCCAGCTAGGTCCCCAGCTGAAAGCAGGTGAAAGGCAACCATACACTGATGTTTCTCTCCTTTTCTTCCTCCCTCCCTTCAATTCTTTCTGAAAACAATGAATAAAATCTTTTTAAAAAGAATGAATAGAATCTTGGATCTTATCATTATTCTTAACATTTGGGGTGGGGACTGAGAGGAAATTTAGGCCAAGAAAGGTTTAATAATTTTCACTAAGACACATACATGTAGATAATATTAGAGCAGGCCTTTAGTTCTATAATACTCCTTGTCCTATGCTTCTTCTACTATTTCATGTTTTCTATTTTTGCCCATTTTAATTGAGGCATTTTTGAATCACTTAGAAGATGTACAAGATGTTCATGAAAATTGAGCCATACTTATTTGTCAACAACCACAAACTAAATTAAAGGTTTATATTAGAGCATTTCATTTAAACACTGAAAATGACCTGCCTAGACTTGAGTAGATTTTTAGTTCCTTGTAATTGAAAAATTCTGTTATAAATAAGAGTTAGAATTATTGCTGCTAAATAATTCACAGAGATAATATAAATAACCTTATATTCAATGAATATTATACCTATTACAGAATCAAACCCAAATGCAATTATTTTAAACATAATCTGAGCCCTGGCTAGGGGCACAGAGGGTAAGGTGTCAGCCTGCGAAACCCAAAGGTCACTGGTTCAATTCCCCAGCCAGGGAATAACCAGGTTGCAAGCCAGGTCTCCAGCCAGATCCATAGGTGGAGGCAGGTGAAAGGCAAAATCATATGTTGATGTTTCTCTCCCTCCCTGCCTCTCTCCCTTCCCCCACTCTCTAAAAATAATAAAATCTTTAAATAAATAATAAAGATAATCTGAAGCCTCAGGAATGATGGATAATATAGCAAGGAGAAAAGGGACAGTTAACTAAAGTTATTTGAGTGTCTATCCTGTACCAGGAAAGGGTAAGCGTTTTGCATCATTTATCTGTTAATCTTTAAGCAAAATAGAACTGCTGGAACTTCACTACCCAGATATTGCCTTAACATTTAAAACATCAGCATGTATTTTCAAATATAAGCAAGCATTCTAAACATTGTATCCATAAGCAAATTTGATAGAACGTGACAGCAGAGGGCCATGCTGTAATAATATTCTAAAGTATAACTCATACTGAGCATTACAAACTTTTTCTCAATAATTCTGAAGAATTGGCATACTTTGTTCATGATTGTAGAACATGAAATCAAAACATCTTTTGGTGTCCCACATTTTTCTATGTATCTTTTTATGATGTTTTGATCTTACCAAATTGCTTTATTTTCCCAGGGCTTCCAGGAATTTATCAACATTGTTACCAACCTGCTAACATTTAGGAATCATTTCTGAATTCCACACCAATCAAAGCCTTTCCAAAAGTTCAAAGGCAATCTGATCAATTACAGCATTTATTTATCAGCGCGTTTTTAGAAAACTATGGTACTCTTGAATCCTTTGTACTAAAAATGAGCTTTCACCTCCTACAAACCTTAGGAGCAACTTGAAAAAATGTAACTTAGAATGCTGTAGATATAGGTGCAGGAAAGATAAAGTGGGCAATGCAATTCAGTGCAAAAACAATGGACTAAGAACTATTGAACTATGTCTAAGAACTAACTTTCATTATGAAGGTGCATATCCTTTAGCATGTTATTTAACTTTTCTAGGACTTAATACTCTCATTGGAAAAGAATGAAAGCTAAACATCAATGACCTAATTTCTACCCGCAGAATCTGTAGTGAGAAGAACAAAGCAAACTCAAAATAAGTAGAAGGAAGAAAATATCACAGATTGGAATAAAACCAATAAAATGGAAAAGTAGCAAACAAAAAGAGTAGTTTTTTAAAAAAACCTAAGTAATAGTTCTTTGAAAAGATCAGTTAAATTAAAAATTACCTTGCTAATCTGATCAAGTGAAAAAAAGAAGCACAAAAATTGAAGTTGTAACCACAGATCCTCCAGAAATAAGAAGATAATAATAGAATTTTTATGAACAATTTCATACAACAAATTTAAAACTTAGATAAAATGGACAAATTTTTCAAAAAGCATAACTTACTATGACTGACAAAAGATGAAGAAAAACTATGAATATTTCTATATTCTATATTTCTATCTATCTATTAAAAGTTTAATTCAGATTTTAAAACATTTCCTAGGAAAATTCCTTGCCAAGATGATTTACTGAAAAAAATTATGTTCTACAATATTTAAGGAAGGAATACTAGTCCTACACAAATACAAAGAAGAGAACATATTCTAAACTTATTTGTGTAGGCAGTATAATTGTGACAGTAAAAAGTAGTAGATATTTCAAAAAGAAAACCACAGATCTAGAACACTCATGAGTTAAGAAAAAAATTAGAGCTATTAGTCAATTCCATTTAGTCATATATAAAAAGGACAATACATCATAATCAAGTTAGGTATATTCTAGAAATCCAAGATTGGAATAACACTTAAAATAAATCCAAGTGATTCATTCTATTAACATTTAAGAAAATGCTATGAACAATTAAATGGATGGGAAAAAATTTTACTAAATCCATGATTAAAACAAAAATACTCTCAACAAACCAGAAAAAGAAGGGAAGTTCTCATTCTAAATAAGAGCACCTATGAAAAACCTACTACAGGCAACATTCTATTTAATGGTGAAGTACTAATGCTTTCCTCCTAAGTTATGGGAAAAGGTAATGAATACCCATTCTCAAAGCCTTCATTTAGCATTGCATTAAAATTGTAGTCAGTGAGATAAGGTAAGAAAAGGGAGTAAAAGACATAACCAAAAACAAGAGCATAACCATTACTATATGCTGGTACATAATTATTTACATTGAAAATCTTACAAAATTTGAAAACAATTACTAAAGCTAGTAAGTGAATTGAGATAGGAAGATATAAGGCTAATACAAAAATAAATAAATAAATAAACAGTTGTGTAATTACATAACAACAGCTAATCTAATTAGAAATCAGATTAGAAGACCATTTTTCTGTTTTGTTTCACTTTTTAAAGATTTTATTCATTATTTTCAGAGAGAAGGGCAGGGAGGAAGGTAGGAAAGAAGAGAAGCATCAGTGTATGGGTGCCTTTCACCTGCTTCCAGCTAAGGACCTGACTGGAGACCTGGCTTGCAACCTGGTTATATGCCCTGGCTGGGGAATCGAACCAGTGGCCTTTGGGTTTGCAGGCCAGCGCCAATCCACTGAGCTACACCAGCCAGGGCAGAAGACCCTTTTTCTTATAATTGTACAAAAACATAAAATATTTAGGAACAAGTTTTAAAAGGAACATTAAAATCCTCTATACTTAAACTAGAATATATCCCTGGAAGATATTTAAAAACTTAATAAACATAATGTTCATGAAATAGAAGCCTCAATATTATTAAGACATAAGTTCTCCTCTATAGTCAATGAAATTCCTTGAGAACTTGCAGTCATTATGAAATTGAAGAGATCAATTTAAATTTTATAGATATAAAGAACCATGAATTCATAGAAATATTTCAAAAGAATAAAGTTAAAATAGTTATACTAATTTCTAGGCTTACTATAAAACTACAGCAATAAAGACAGGTTGAGATAATTAGACTACAACAACAGAACCACAGAATGAAATAGGAAACTCATTAGTAAACCTATACTTCTAAGGTTAATTGAAGTTTAATAATGATGCCCAAGTAATTCAATGGGAGAAAATGTTTTTCTAATAATTTTCTGGAATTAATGTATGTTAATATATTTTTAAAAAGCACTCTAGTGCTTACCCCACACAACACACAAACAAAATTAATTCAAGGTGGGTCACAGACCTAAACATAAAAGCTAAAATTATAAAGGTTTTGGAAGAAAATATAGAATAACTTTGAAACTTAGAGCTAAGAAAATATTTCTTAAATAAAAAGCAGAATAAAATGATCATAAAAGAAAAATTGGTAAACTATCAAAGTTAAAAATTTTGCTCAACAAATGATAACATCAAAAAATAAGTGAATATACCAGGAAAAAATAAATGCACAAAGGACTACTATCCAGAATATAAAAGAGTTTTCATAACTCAAGTAATAAAAATAATTTAACAAGAAGAGCAAATTATTTGAGAAGACTTCACAGAGGAAGATATATGAATAGTTCAATAAACACATTAAAAAGTACTCATTTATTCATTAGTAAAATGGAAATTAAAAGCACAGGGTAGTACCAATACCTAAAAAGTGAAGTGGCTAAAATTAAAAACACACAAAACCAAATGTTGGCAGGGAACTAATAGATTGCCCGAAACATTCTTGAAAACTATACAAAGCCTTTGAAAAGGTTAATTTCTAATAAACTACATTTACTAAAACTAGAATCCAAATATATGTCTACTCTATGACCAAGTAATTTCAGTACTAGATATTTTGTCAAGAGAAAGGAAAACAGGCCCTGCTCGTGACACAGTGGATAAGGTGCCTGCCTGCAAACCCAAAGGTTGCTGGTTCGATTTCTCAGCCAGGGCACATAACGAGGTTGCAAGTCAGGTCTCCAGCCAGGTTTGTAGCTGGAAGCAGGTGAAAAGCAACCATACACAGATGCCTCTCTCCCTTCCCTTCTTTCTAAAAATAATAAATAAAATCTTTAAAAAAAAAACCAAAAAGACAGAAAGAAAAGAAAACACATGTCAAAAAAAAGACTTGCATGAAAGCATTCGTAGCAAGTTTATTCACAGAACCAAAAACTGGAAATGGCCAAGCCGTCCATTAATGATGGAATGGATAAACTTTATCCATATAATGGAGTACTACTGAGTAATAAAAAAGATAAAATATTGACGTTGGCAACAACATGGGTGGATATTGAAAGTATCATGGTAAATGAAATAAGCCAGATTAAAAAGGACAAGAATCATATGATTTCTACACAGCAGAATGAAAGAACAAGTACCATGTGATCTCATCTATAAAAGGGACCTAATAAACAAACAAACAAATGAGCAAAATGGAACTAGAGGTATGGAAATAAGGAACAGTCCAACAGTGGCCAGAGGGGAGCAGGGAGGGGAGTAAGGGGGCAGAGAAGGTAAAGGGTCAAGTCAAGGAATAGGTATAAATGACCCATGGACATGGACATCAGGGTGGTGAATGACTGTGGGTGTAGGGGTGCACGAGACAGAGGACAGCAACAGAGGAAAACTGGGACAACTGTAATAGACAACAATTTTTAAAAATATAAACAGGGAAAAAATCATATGATTTCATTCACATGTGGCATATAAAAAAGCATAAACAAACAAATTCATAGACACAGACAACAGTATATAGAGGTTAATAGAGGGTAAAAGGGGGTCAAGTATTTGGTAATGAAAGGAGACTAGACTTTGGGTAGTAAACATACAATGGAATATATAAAAGTCATGTTATAAAGTTGTATCCCTGAAATTTATATAACATTAACCAATGCTACCCCATAAGTGTAATTTTAATTTAAAAGTATGTTTTATACAGTTTCCTTTGTTACTTCATTGTAATATGGTTTTAACACATAGCTACATAAAAATGAGATACTTGCTTTATTTTTATAGGACATATGAAATCTACCAAAACATATAACTAAGGAGTAAATGTGGGAAAGACAGAGTATATAATGTCAATATACAATAAATTTTATGTTAGCAATAGACAATTAGAGAAAAATTAAAAATCCATTCCATTTATAACATAAAACATAAAATACTTAAAAATAAAACCCTTATGCATACTTCTGCATGTTGTTAGAAAAATTAAAGACAACTACTAAATGAAGAAATATATCATATCCATAGCTTAGAAGATGCAGTGCTATTCCTTTCAATCAGTATCCCCGCAGACACTTTTTATAGAAATTAACCAGATGATTCAAAATAGATATACTGAGTTGGCAAAAAAGTTCATTGTTTTTTTTCCATAAGATGTTTCTAGTAGTGTGTAGTTATCCTTAACTTCATTTGAAATGATTTTGTTAGATTGCACTATGACAGCTTCCACATCAAAGTAAAGTACATTTTAGAAATCTTATCAAAATTGGTGAATTTTTGTGTAGCCATTTTAATATTGAAGATGGAAGAAAATATGCAACATTTTTGGCATATTGTGCTTTATTATTTCAAAAAAGGTAAAAACTCAACTGCAATGCAAAAAAGATTTGTGTAGTCTATGGAGAAGGCAGTGTGACTGATGAAATGTGTTAAAAGTGGTTTGCAAGTTTCATGCTGGAGATTTCTCAGTGGACCATGCTGCATGGTCAGGTAGACCAGCTGAAGGTGATAATGATCAAATCAAGACATTAACTGAGAACTAACTATCAATGTTATGCCATGTAGAAAATAGCTGGCATACTCAAAATATCCAAGTCAATAGTTACTGGTGAAAATGAGAAATGTGTCCTTTATTTTACACATACTCAATAGAAATGCAAAGGATACAAAAATTTTTAAATAATTTTGAAAAGAATAAATCAAAGCTAGAGGACTTACAAAGTTCAAATTCATGACTTTCTATAAAGCATCAGCAATCAAGAAGTTGGATATTCATAAAGTAAGTGACAATGTACAGTATAGAAATAAATGCAGACTTATGTAATAAGTTGACTTTCAACAAAAGTGCCAAAGCAAAATCCTTTCAACAAAAGATGTAGGAACAACTGGATGTACATATGAAAAAAGTTTAATATTGATCCTTACATCACACGAAATATTGATTCATGGTAAAAAAAAAAAAAAAAAAAGACTTAAATGAAAAAGCTATAAAGCCTTTAAAGAAAACATAGATTATCTTGAACTAGGAGTTGGCAAGACTTCTTAAGACACAGAAAATATTACTTATAAATGTCATCAAGTATGTTTCAAATTAAAAACTCATCCAGAGATACCATTAAGAAAATGGGTAAAAGTGAATTCATTTTTCAAAATTGTACAGCTAAGATCTGTGCATTACAATGTTTGTAAATTTTACCTCCAAATGATCTATTTAATGACATAAACAAATATGGAAACTCAAATAATTAAAAGGCATTGCTGTAACAAAACTGTCTCAAAGAGAGCTTTTTATCTTGCCTTTCCCCAACTCCAGCTGGAGTTTTCGAGCTCAACTTATACATTCAAATCGTATATATTTACAGGATGATTTTGCTCTGTTTGTGTATGTATCCCCTTATCCAACATTCTTGAACATTTCTCATTTTTGTACCCAATTTACATATACAGAGAGTGTGAGAGGAGAAGAGGGAGGGAAGAAGAATTCTAACAATTACCATTTGAACATTTACTTAATTTCTTCAGGGAAATATAAAATATTAGCTTCTTTTCTTTCCTGATACATAAGATTATCTAGAAAATATCCAGTCATGTAATATGAAAAACAGAAATTTATTGAAGAAGATACAAGAGACCAGAAGAATTATACATAGGACACGGATGCCTCAGTCCCCTTCAAAGTAGGCACATTGGGACCTCACACAGTTCTCCCAGTGTCATTAGCAATTGTAGTACAACGTTCCTTCTGCTCTGGTAGCAGAAGCTGTGGAACAAAATTTTCCATGGCATGTTTCATGTCAAGATCCTGCATGAATCTCAGACAGAGTAGTTTTTCAAATCCCCAGATTAGCTTCTAGTTCTCACACTGTCAGTCACCAATCTTTGTTGATTGCAGCCCATACACATTCAACATGTTCAGGTGTTCTGCTCATTGCACGCCTTCCAGAACATGCATCACTTTCAGCAGATTCTTGACCATCTTTGAAGTGTTTGTACCACACTTTTATTTGTGTTGCACTCACTGCACCACCCCTGAAAGCTTCCTGAATTACCCAAATAGTTTTGCTGGGGAATGTTCAAGCTTAACACAAAATATGATACAGATTCATGGCTCTACTTGCTCATTTTGAACACAACAGCCACACAGTACACATGCTCACTTAATGGCATCTACTGCCCCCACGGACAAGTACAGTGAAGTCGTCATTATTTATTATGCACATTCCAGTCCACCCTCCTTGGCTGCCAAGTTACATTGATGTGGGACAAACTGTTCTTATTATATTAAAAATGGCTGAATTTTTTCCAAACAGATTTGGTATACTAACATCTTTGAATTTTCTAAAGTTCTTTTCTTCACTGATTCAAAAAATTCCTTAAATATAATATTTTCTATTATTTTTTTAGTCACGCCATGTCATGGTTCAAATTCAGCATGTGGATAACCACACATTTCAGGTATAATAGTATTGTGCTTATCATGTAAGTTAAACTGAAGAGAGGAAAAGATTATATATAATTTTTAGCCTCTTTAATAAAAGTCAAGTTTGTGAAGCTAATTTTAATCTAGAAAGAATACTTACTTGTTCCTCTTTCATTATGTAGCAGTTATATTTCAACATTAATTACATAAACACAAAGAAATATAGTTAATGCAAAGGTTTTCATCATCTATGAAAACCTAAACCCCAAAACTGGTCATTAAATTTGCCATAAATCACATTTTAACTGAAGTAAATGATAGTTCTAATTATGTTTTTTATATTAATTTTAGTCTTAGAGTGATCATATTTTATCATTATTCAATGATTCATATGTTCCCTCATAATGAGGAAATATATTTCCATTACTACCTTTTTTTTACATTAAGATTCTGGTATATATTTAGAATTTACAGCAAACTTTTTGAAACCTCTTCACTATTGCCAAAGAAATCATTCTTTTTGGTAGACTTGGTTTTTCTATTCTATTTGGCATTCTCTTCAAAGGATATATTTGTGTCAGATTTATTAAAATTGGATTAAGCTCTGGCTAGGGACACAGTGGATAAGGTGGAACCCAAAGGTCATTGGTTAGATTCCCCAGTCTGGGCATATGACCAAGTTGCAAGCCAGGTCTCAAGCCAGGTCATGGCTGGAAGCAGGTGAAAGGCAACCATACATTGGTGTTTCTCTCACTCTCTGTCTCTCTCCCTTCCCCTCTCTCTGGAAATAATAAATAAAATATTTTAAATAAATAAATAAAATTGGATTAAAAGCTTTGACATTAACCATAGCTGATGAGTATAATACCTTTAGAGTAAAATTTTTAAATTTGACACAAAATGCTGATCAAGTTATCCAAAAAGAATGCAATTAAATGTTTTTTACTACCATTTTATACCCACATTTGGGCAGAGACAAACCTCTTTGCTTCAGCAAAGATGGCCCAGAAAATGTCCAGGTGGTCCCTGTCCACATATAGACCATCCTGCTGTCACCCTCTTAGGATTTTAAGAGTGCAAACTTTAACCCTGGCTGGTGGCACAGTGGATAAGGCACGAACCAGTGAATCCAAAGGTTACTGGTTGGATTCTCAGCCAGGATACATAACCAGGTTGCAAGCCAGGTCTCCAGCCAGGTCCGAAGCTGGCAGGTAAAAGGCAACCATACATTGATGTGTCTCTTCCTCTCTCCCTTCCCCTCTCTCTAAAAATAATAAATAATATCTTTTAAAAAAAAAAAAGAGTGCAAATTTTAAGTTGCTTATTTCCCATGTTTCTAAATACTTTATGTTAATTTTCTACTATCACATTCTGCTCAATAAGTTCTGACGATATTTGTAAAACAAAGTGAGTAACACTTATTCTATGCAACAAATTAACTCATTCTCCTGATCATTCACATCTGGATGTATCTGTAGCTGACAAACAAAAGCACCAATTGCAGAGTCATTTAAAAACAGCTGTGACTATATTCCCTGCTATAGTCAAAAACACTGTAATAACTACATATGGTATCACACGGGTACTAGATTCATGGGGATCATCACTTTGTAAGTTATACAAAAGTTTAATCACTGGGTTATGTGCCTGAAATTATAGAATACTGTACATCAACTATAACTGAAAAATAAAAAAATATTTTTAAAAATCTGTGAGGCATTAACCTTAGAAGTATAAGAAGAGTACAAATGCAAGAGAACTTTCCTGTAAATACCCTGAAAGGCAACAGAACTTCACATCTGGTATTTCTCCTGGTCAAAACTCCAATAATATTTTATTTAGGAATGACTATATAATATAGATGGATTCAGATGCAAGTACTCCATTGTCCTCTCAAGCATCGATGAGCCTTTATACATGCATGTAAATAATGACAGGCTATCCATTGATGTTAATACAGTAGCAGCTTATAGTCTTTTTACATGAAACTTATCTTATAAAAATAGCTAGAATGAAAGCACTAATATTTTTCTTATAAAACAATACATGTCCTTGTTTCAATGCCAAACACTCCAAATGCAGTGCATATGTAGGGTTATCCATAAGGATAGAAGCAACAGATTTAAGGAGGAATATACTTGTTAAGACAATAAATACTGTCTGAAATGTGTTACCAGCTGTAACTGACAATAAAGGGATACATTAAATATTAAATATAATAAAATTTCCTTTCTTGAACAAAATGAAAGTTAGTAGGAGTGACTGATGAAAGTCTGGTGTGGAGAAGATCATGAGCTCAAATTCAGACTTGGGGATAAATGACCCTGTGGGTATGGGAGAGGGGAACACCATCACAGGAGTGATGAACTTGTCAACTCAAACTATTTTACCATTTCTTAGTCAGCACTTAATTTGCCTTCCATTTTGTTTTCCTGTATTTGTCCACTGAGTGTACCCATCCTGGCACACTGGGCACAAAACATATGGACAATCTGCTTTGACCTACAGAATTCACCTTCAAGTTTCTTAAAGATATAACAAATAGTTTAAAGGTGAGGGAGGAACTTTGGATGAATTAAAACAAGCTAATATGATAGGTTGCAACTGTTTCTTGTGTTTTATCTTTCCAAATATTTTAACTTCCTTAAAGGTAAAATACATATTTTATATTGCTTTCCATAGTTTCTATCACATAGTGAGAATGCAATATTTGATTTTTTGAAACCCTTTAATAAAACAAAAAGTTTAAAAACTGCTATGGGACTGAGCCTTATTTTAATGTGCAAATGCTCTACTCTGAGGAAATGGATAGGTGGAGTCACTCTAAGAGTAGTGACTGTGCCTAGGGGCATGGAAATGAACTAAGGAAACCTTAGAGGGAAAGTTACGCATTTTTATTTAGACATTTAAACAATGTCTAAAAATGGACAGGGCAGCTTCCCAAGGTAAAGAAAATACAGTGAAAAGTGCATGTGCTGTTTACCAACTTACTGGCTCTGTGAGTTTAGGCTAGTTATTAATCTCCTTTGAGACTGTTTTCTTCTTTTGAATTTATATTTTTATTGTTGTTCTATTACAGCTGTCTCACTTTTTCCTCATTTCTCTCCACTGCCCTGACCACCTCCTGCTTGCACAATCCCCACCTTGTTGTCAATATCCATGAGAGTCTTTTCTAAGTGAACATAATATTCTCTACTTGAAAGCTTCACGGGGAGGAAGAAAGGAGGTGATTTGAGTAAAGCACTTAGTAGGCATCCAATAAATGAGAGCTGTAATATTTTTGGTGCCAATTTAGAAGTCCCTGTGTAGTACCCTCTTGCACTGTACAAGAGATGGCCTATGTGACAGTATCCTATGGCCAATCTGTTGCTATGTCACTTCTTTAGATTCTACAAATGGTGGCTTCTGTCTTGCGCACTGCCTTCTTCCTTATCCCTCTCTCTTGTATCACTCTGTGGAACGTAAGCTCCCAAGTTATGCCCTGTGAAGGAGCACATCACAACCTCAGGCAAATAGCCAGCAAGGCACAGAAGCACACCAGTATTCAAAAAGAATGAATTTCCCTCCATCCCCTAAACTGTCCCCCACCTTAGTTGCCATCCTGCTCTCTACCTAGGTGTCTCTCTCTATTTTGCTTGTCTGTTCAGTTTCTTCATTAGATTCCACATATGAGTGAAATCATATTATTTGTCTTTTTCTGACTGGCTTATTGCACTTAACATAGTGTTCTCTAGGTCTATCCATGCTGTCGTAAAGGGTTTTCTTCTTTCTTACAGCCAAGTAGTATTCCATTGTGTAAATGTCCTATAGTTGTTTTATCCATGCATCTACTGACGGACATTTGGGCTGCTTCCATATCTTGGTGATCATGAGTAACACTGCAATGATCATAGGAGTGCTTATGTTCTTTTGAATTAGTGTCAGAATGTAGTCCCAGAAGCGGGAACTTTGGGTCAAAAAGCAGATTCATTTTTAATTTTTTGGATGTTTTCCATACTGTTTTCCACAGTGGCTGCACCAGTCTGCATTCCCACCAACAGTGCAAAAGGGTTTCCTTTTCTCCACATCCTCACCAGTACTTGTTGTTTGCTGATTTATTGATGATGGCCATTTTCACAGGTGTGAGGTGATATCTCATTGTGGTTTTGAGTTTCTCTGATGATTAATGACCTTGGATATCTTTTTATATGTCTATTGGCCTATATATGTCCTCTTTGGAGAAGTCTCTATTGCAGTCTTTTGTCTACCTGTCAATTGGATGTGTGTGTGTGTGTGTGTGTGTGTTGTGTTTCTTTTTCTTTTCTTTTCTTTTTTTTGATGTTGAGTTTTATAAGTTCTTAATAAATTTTGGATATTGACCCCTCAATGTTGGTAAATGTATTCTCCCATTCTGTGGGTAGCCTTTTTATTTTGTTAGTTAATGGTCTCATGGATATGGACAATGGGGTGATGATTGTGGGAGGAGAGGTATAAGGGGGATAAATGGTAATGGAAAAACTACAATAAAAAACAAGGCCCTGGCTGGTGGCACAGTGGGTAAGATGCTGGCCTGTAAACCCCAAGGTCGCTGGTTTGATTCCCCAGCCAGGGCACATAACCAGGTTGCAAGCCAGGTCTCCAGCCAGGTCTGTAGCTGGAGGCAGGTGAAAGGCAACCATACATTGAAGTCTCTCTCCCTCTCTGCCTCCTTCCCCTCCCTCTGGAATAATAAATAAAATCTTTTTAAAAAGGTGTGAATTTGAACAGATGCTCCAGCTCCAGCTACACCTTGAGGACTGCAGCCCAGCCAACAGCTTAACTAAAACCTTTTGAGAGCACCTGAGCCAGAACCACTGGGTTTTTTACATGACTAAATTTTAGAGTGAGATAAAATTCAATGGGAAATTGACTGCTATATTCACGATACTGTTTAAAGAAAGCACTTAATTGCAAAACAATAGTGCTATATAAATCCAAGAGGAGCCCCACTAAAAGACCAAGTGAATTGAAGCAGGAAGGCTAGGCATCTGAGAGGGACAGCAACGGAAGTGAAATAGATCAGGCTTTGGAGAGAAAACAGGTAGTTGTACCTGGAATTTTTCAACCAGAGTTTCTGATAATCTTCTAACAGCTTTGAAAATATCTTACTTCCATAGAAATGGACTATCTTTAACAAGTTTGACCACATAGAGTTTCTCCTGAAATGTAACATGATTACATAGTTGTGGTGCTGTGTCTGAATTCATTTATCTTAAGTTGGGAACATTCTATCACCAGATGAAGCAAATCAGACCAAAGTGGAAAGCAATTACCAGATGGCAAATACTTTATGGAACTGTCATTGGGCCCCTTCCATCTATATATTTTCATTTTTAAGTTACAGGAAAAGCTGAGCATCTGTAGAAGTCAGAGAACACACTCCTCAGTAAGTTTGTATATTCTTTAAATACTGACAAAAATGTAAAAAATATTCTACTGATCTATTTTAGTGTAGTTGTTACATTCAATTTCTTCCTTTGTGGAAGGGAATGAGAAGTGAATAGTAAAAATACAAAGGAGTCATATTTAAGGTTAGGTTAATTGTCTTTCATGACTGTGTAAGAAACACTGATGTACATTAAAACTGATAGGCAGTCTAAGTTTAAGATGGACTTATCTAAAACAGGCAGATTTTGGCACTTGAGTCATAACGTTCTTCTTGCTTTCTTTTTTCTTGAAACAGTTTATTAAAAAAAAAAAAATGATTCACATATCTCTACCCACCTCTGAAAGTCTCACTTTCTACCATTATTAAGGCTATTGAATAAAGACCTAAGAGTTAGCAAAGTTCTATGTTAACTTGCAAACTTTTATCTTGTAAATCCTCTGTCTGGTAGAAAAGAAATCCCTCAAAGTTTTGACTATCCTCAGAAAACAGTAACCAGGTCTGCATCTAAGACTTATTCATTCTATTGCCTATGACTACCTAGCTTCTCAAATGCTCTTCAGACCAGTTTAACATCTTACTGGTTCTGTCATTAATTAATGTGTTGAATGAAAGAGACCTTTGATATATGCTAATTTTATACTTAAATGAGAGTTCATGACTAATGATGAATAGCTTCTAATAATAATAATAGCAGCAGTATCTTACTGTAACTGTATCATCAAAAGCAATTCCAAAAGGACAGAAGGGAGAAAAAAGGGGATGGATGTAATACAACAACAGTAAAATTAAATTAAAAGGAGGGGGACAGAGGGGAGCAAAAAGGGGATGCGTGTAATACAACAATAACAAAATTTTCTAAAAATTAAATTTAAAAAAAGCAATTCCCCTCTTCTCAGTCATGTGTGTAATATTTCATCATAATATTTATATGAGGACCACTGACCCATGAACAAAATATATGATAAACTAAACTTACATGTTCTACTTTCCAAAGTCTTTCAAACCCTGGTGAAAGCAAGCTCAATGGTTATTTCATGATTTTCTTTGACATGAGTGAATGACAAATTATTTGCAAATGAATGAGTAATTAAGGAATTAAACACCAAAAAATACAAACAAACATAGTGTTATCAACTTTATCTGGGTGATCCTCAACCCAGGGCAATTTTACCCCCTAGTGGACATCTGGCAATGCCTGATGACAGATGTGATTGCCACAGGTAGGGGAAGGTGCTACTGGCACCCTGTGATTAGAGGCCAGGGGTGCTGCTAAAAATTCTATATTACACAAGACAGGCATAAGAACTAGGGATTATCCAGTTCAAAATGTTAGTAGTATTAAGGTTGAGAAACAATGGTCTATAATAGCAAAGCAGTCAGTTGAGGAATTATCAGGCAAAAACAAGAGGAGACAATTACAGATTAAATATAAATTTCCCCAATAAAAAATATGAATGAGTATATTGTATTAGTCTAAGAAGTAACAGAATTGCAATTACCTTTGAAACACATTCTGTTTTGGGGTAATATAACTTGTGATTCATTCTGGAATTGACATAGAACATTAAGAATAGCAAATTCTTTTCCTTGTTTACAATAACTTTGGCAAAATGGCAGATTATAAGCAATTCAACTAAAGTATAATTGCCACTAGCTTTATGGGCTCTGTTAACCCTCACAATAAATTAAATAGCATTTCTAGATTTAATTTCATTTTGGTCATTTACTACATGAATTTTGGGGTATCTGTTTTTCCCCTGAAAAATATGTGCCCTTGAATATACCTATACATTAGGTCTCTTTACATCATTCTCTACTGGGAAAGAAAGATTATTAGCTGTACAGAACTACAGCTAATTTTTACCAGGGTTTTCACAGTAAAAAGAATCCTACCAGGCCTTTTCTGAGTATACCAATAAAATTCTCATCTTTTCAAAAGCTATGCAGGTCCCATCTTATCCAATTGTAAATCGTATTTGTCTTTCTACATACATCTGACACTTTAAGAATATTTTGAGGTATTCATGAGCACCATATTCTTTAGAAGAAACAACAATCTCTATGTCTGGAAGTGTACAGTTTAATGTGGCAAAAACCCAAACTGTACAGATGTAGCTATGGGCAGACACGGACCTCCGACCCCCAGGAGAAACTCTATGGTACATGTAAGTGTCAGGGTATAACAGTTTCCACACGTGTTAGAAGAATATTAAACTAAGACTCCCCGATAATCCTAGCCCAAAGGGAACATGATTGTTAATATGATAATATTATTTCCAGTCTTTTTAGAAAAACACTTCTAAAAGCACAGCTTATAACTACCTCTCTCCAAACATGCCCAAGTTGATAATACATGCTGGGGTTGGGGGGTGGGGGGCTTCAGCCAGAGCAGTGTTAGAGGGAGGTGATGGTTTTAATCATTTTCTGAGTGAGGATACAGCAAGACTGTGTAGCCCATTGAGGAGGCTTTGATTTCATATGCTGAAGCTTCGAATGGCAACTTCCTATTTCCTACCTTGCCTCACCTTAGACAGAAAGTCCAGTTCATTTAATTAATGTCCAGCAGTTTTTAGAGCATCCATAATTATCCCAAGGATGAAATACTGAATATTTATCCATGACTAGAAAAAACAGACCTTTTGGAACTGATCAGGAATTGACTTTCACAAAAGACCGTTTCATTATAAAGGGAAAGAGACAAACTCATCGTCAAGGGCATGCGGGACAGAGGTTTTCCATTGCATATGAGCAAACACAGACTGCCCAGCTCTAACTGAAATCTTTGAACTATGCATCAAAGAACAGGCAATACAGAATAAATTCTTCCAGTTTTGTTAGAGAAAGAACATGCCATTTGAGGCAAAAGTCAGTTTAGAAGTATGCAATACTACAACACTTATGCTTTATAAAGTTAACATGAGATAGTGGGCAGGTCAACTCCTATAACTGACTTTAATTGCTCTTGTCTAGATAATTCTAAACTCTATAGGGCAGCCATTACACATCTTTTGTGGATCTGTTTATCTCATTACTTGGATAGAAAATAAACTTACTGCAGGAGGTGATTCTTCTGAATCATTGTGTGTGTGCCTTGTACGGTAGCACAGTTTCTAACAAAGAGCACGTTTCTTGAAAGCTGTGACACCACTAATAGGTTATATTGGGAAATAACATTTGTTAAGTGTCCTTGGGTTTTCTAAAATCTTTATCTCTTCAATACTTATTTCAACTGTCCTTAATTTTAAGCCCCTTGGAGAGATTCAGAATCATGTTTGGATTGTAAGAAACATTTAATTAAAAAGAAATTTGGGGAATATGCACCCATTTTGAATTTGTTTGTGAAAACTAGATATATAAAGGTTCTTCCCTTATACTACTTTGTCACAGAGACATTTCAGAAGCATTTAAATAAAAGACATTATTTCATAATTACATTTTTATTGAATCCCCCTTCCCATGCCAGTAGTAGTGATGATTTTCTTAGACATTTTTGAGTTTGTACTTTTGGACATGCTCACTAACAAGGAATGAAGATAATTTAATAAAAATATTCTATACCATTTTCAGGCATTTATCAACCTACACAAGGTGGAGTGCTAATACGTGAAGGTAATAATACACATACACATACACACACACACACACACACACACACACACACACACACATTTAGAAAATCTTTCTTCTGAGATGAAGATTATGTTTCCCTTGGAATTCTTCAAAGTTTTCTTTTGAATTTCTGGCATACTATACACCAATTCTTGAAAATCGGCATGTTAAAATTTTGAGACTAGTCAATGCAAAGTCTGAAGACCATCATACAAAATAGGGTATGTAGTGAAGGGTCTTCAAACTTCTGATCCCACCTAAAGAGATATCCTTGCACATGTTCTCTAAGAGAATGTATATATTTTTAATTGCAACACTGCTTGCAATAGGAAAAATTGGATATAATTTCAATAATAAATAAAAGAATGCCTAATGGATGATACAATAAACTGGAAAAGTTGTTGAACCAGGAATGTAAAAAAACAAGTTAAAGTTGTATGTACCAGTTTGGGAAAAAAAAAAAAATTTAAGATTTTATTTATTATTTTTTTAAAGAGAGGGGAAGGGAGAGAGGCATCAATGTATGGTTGCCTTTCACCTGCCTCCAGCTACATACCTGGCTGGAGACCTGGTTTGCAACCTGGTTATGTGTACCCTGGCTGGGAATAGAACCAGCGACTTTTAGGTTCACAGGCCGGTACCTTACCCACTATGCCACCAGCCAGGGTGGAAAAATTTTAATATACAATTAAATGAAATAACTAAATGAAAAATTTTATATACAAATATCCCATATATACTCATAAAAGAAAGCTATGTATAAGTTACTCCTCTGTGTCTTTTCCAGTTGAAAGCTTCCATTGTGGAGTAGAACTATCCTACATACTATATTTCTCATAATTTCAGGAGACCAGGACATTCTCTAATTCTTAAGAACCTGTGAATATGCCAGTGATAGCTAAGAGAGGGTTGAGAGATTATAAGCCTACTCTTTCTGTTCTATAAAAATCAGTGCAATTTATGGCTTTGATGCATAGATATTGGTTATTGGAAAAATTCAGAATTAAAGTATGTTCATAGGTGATATGAAGGCTGGGATGGTTGAAGACTTGGCTTAATAGGTAATACTGTCAGTCTTAGATTTGAAAAACAAGATAACCCTGGAAATGGAAATGGAAGATAACCTCCTTTGTTAATATTAAGTATTTTGCATGCTGCCTTGTCCTTAGAGAAACCAAACAAACACTTGAATTAATGAATGGTGCTCATAGGTCAATCTAAGGTGTGAACTATTATGCTGGGATAAAGTGAGGGTGTGCAGAACTGAGAACCAACTGGAGAAGCCATTGGAGTCATCTTTTCTACTAAGTCTCTGTAGAAGCCCCTGACCCTTGGTCAGGCTTGGAACAAGGTAGCGCCCTAAGACCCAGACCAGATTCCATGCTGTCCATCTTTATTGCTTTTAAACCACAACTACAGTTCCCAATACTATACTCCCTGCAAATTGAAATAATTATACTGATTAAAATATTTCCCCTCCACAATTTAGTTCAGTTTCAGGCTGAAAGAAAGTCACAAAGATATGACCAGGCAACCATAAAATGACCTTCTATAGATAGAAGAGCACATTTAGAATCATCCTGCAAAATCTTGAGTGAGAAGTCTCACAGAGCTGTTCATTGATAATTAGGTTTGGGCATCAAGGCGGAAATATGAAAATGGAAATAACATGGCTCCCAAAGGAAGCACTTAAGAAGAGTAAATTCTGGAATTCCAGAATTTTAGGTAAGTTTTAATTCTAGAGAGGGAGGTCTATAAGGCAATAATAACGTATCTCCATATATGTAACAAGAAAAGTAGTAAGAACCTAAACGTATATGATGGATTTGTGCTCTGCCCCAAGGAGCAAGAGAGGTGAAGGAAAATTGTGTGGTGCTTTTGAAATAACGTATTCATTGAATAATTTGTAAATCTCACTGATCTCCTTCATTGAGGTCATATTCAAAAATGATTTAGTCAAAGGAATAGTACTGATTTTTCAAAGCAAATGAGAAACATATTGAAGCATCAAGTTTCTGCTCCCACTCAAAAGGCATTTCCCATAGGGTGTGTGTCATAAATAAGGGAAACATGAAATGTTATTTTTTGTAGTTGATATTACTTTTAAATATCTAGTATGATGTGGCCTCTCAGCTAAGGACAAAGCTACTGGAGCACATACATCATTCCTAAAAATAGCTTTTGCATTAGTACTTTTAGATATAACTGATATATATATATATATAACACAAGACTATTAAAGAAAAAATGAAAAGTTAGGGACTGGTGTAATATCAGAAATAAAATGTAAGGGTTAGTACTTAAAAGTCAGAGCATCACATCTTATTCAATTGTTAAATTTGGGTAACAAAGATGAATTTGAACATCCTAGTAGGCCAAAGCAAAAATTAAAGTAGACTCAGAGCACCCATAAGATTAAAATAAATTAATTCTCAGGGAATGAATAGCTTGAGATCATGAAGAAATATTTTTGTCTGTATTTTCATAGAGGACACCGATATAGCCCAAGTAAGATGGTTTGTCAAGGTCTGAGTGTCCAATTTAAGGACACACATATATTGAGTCTGGGAAAAACATGGGAAATAGATTTTGAGTCTGTGTTCTCAGATAAGACATGAGGTACAAATATTTTATGTCATCATTGAAGGAAGAGCCATAAATTTTTTATTTTTAGCACATGGAAAATGGCCTATGGTTGGCATCTCCTTATGAAAATGTGTTCCTACATATGCAGGAAAATGTAGCCACCCCTATTTCATGATGTGTGACACTGAGGTGTCTGCAGACAGGGCCAGATTTGTCCTCCAAAAAGAGTTCTAGTCTCTGCACATGCAGGTAGATGAGGCTCAGTACCGCATAGCGCAGAGCGTGGCCAAAATGATTTTAACGTTCAAGAATTTCAATATGGTCATTAATGTTTTCCCACTATTGCCTTGATACATTTTCAATAAAATCCATACAAGATCTCATTTTATGCAAAGTAGCTTCTTGGAGAATTCTTCAGGATGAGTTAGTTATAAAATATATTGCTGGGTAATTGAATGATTTGACCTGCTCTGTCACAGTGTTGCATGTAAGTTAATTAAGTGGTGAAGAATAACTGCCAAAAAATGATGCTTTTGGATTAGTATAGTTGATCTCAAGCCAAAGTTTTGACACTTATTAAATAACAATTAATTTTCTACTTAGATGGTTCCTAGTAAATGACAATATAACATACTAAGTAGGGATGATCACCTTTCTTTCTATTCACCATAGCAGGAAAGTGAACATCCAAATGATCTAGAGATACTTCAAGTGCTTAAGATAAAGCTTAATAAGAAGGGGGCCTAAACCTATTCCTGTTTCACATTGATTAAAATAATTATCTTATTTCAAACAATTTTAATGATCCTTACCTTCTTTGACATATTAAGTAGTGGACTCAACAAAACATCAGTAACCTGGGATCTATATTAAGCTCCTATAACTTGAGTCAACTGAACTCAGAATATGGGAAAGGAGAACATCTAAGTTCCTATTCACTTCTCACCAAAAGGGGAAAACATGAAACTGATTGGTTATATTGGACCCTCATTGGGCCACATGGCGAGCAGGAGTGGTCAGGGTGCGTTACAAGACAAAAGCACATGATAGTAGTTCTTTGATATTCTTCCTATCTTTAGCCAACTGCAGAGGGGATAAAAGATTCAGAATCTAATCTGCAGAGTATATCCACTCGTTTCTCCCATTTGTCTCTGCTTCATCCTTTGCGGTCAAAATATGTTTTCCCTTATGGGAAATTCAGCCTTTTATTGCATATACTCTAGCCTTCTCTCTCTCACTCCAACTCTTACCTCCTGTTACAGGCTTAGTGTTTTGTCTGAGAGAGGTGAAGACTCCCTACCCCCATCCTCAGGGTTGCCCTTGTCTTCCAACCCAAAGGACCTAAGTTCCAGTGAGAACACTTCAATTTGACATTGTTCCATACACACACACACACAAACATATATGCACACATGTATATATATCTGTATGTATGTATGTGTGTTGGGATTGAGGAGAGGTGGTACTGGTTTAAGGTCAGAATTCTTGGGTACGCTGGCCGTATATCATTAATGATATTAAAACCTCATTTTAATTATTGACATTTGGAATAATATTGACCAATGTGAGAGGGAATACACTTGATACACACATGATAGGAAACCATAACACATCATTATATCACCCATTAAAGTTAAGAACAGAGAGCTTAGCCCATAGAATGTTCCCATCCACAGAATGCAATACAAAGACCATATAAATAAAAACTGTAAATATTTTTAGGTTATTTTCAATAAGCTTTACTGAAAGAAATATAACAATAGCAAGCTGACATATCCAATGCTTATTCCTTATAAAGACTATTAGCCTGAGAAATTGAGGCTTATGATCTGATTTGCCAAGGAAGGAGCAGGCTTAGTAATTAGAAGAAATGCTCAATCAACTAGAGGTTCGTATGGTGACAGGATAAAAAAGTGTCTTCTACAAAAATAGCCCAGACTATTTTGAAGTAGATAACTGAGTATAGGGGACTTGCCTATTATAAAGCTCTATTAAAGAAAACATGATATTGGCAGAGAGAAAGATAAATAGACCATTAAAAGTGAATAGAAAACTTATAATCAGACATATATGCATGGAAACTCTAGGAATATGTAAATAAGAGAAAGAGTGTGTATATGAACCATTTATAATACTGCCTAGGTTATGCACATATTTAGAAACTGGAAACAACCCAAAAGTCTATCACTGAATGAACACAAATCAGGAATTAGCTATATAATGGTATAATACTCAACAAATAAAAAGTTACTTACAGCTGATATTTGCAACAACATGAATGAATCTCAAAAATCATTATGGTGAGAGAACCCAAGCAAAAGAGTGCATACTATATCATTCCATTTATAGAAAATCCTGTAATATACAAACTAATCAATACTGACAGAAAGGTCAGTGATTGCTTGAAATTGAGATGGAACATGAGACAGACTACAAATGAGCACAAGAAAACTTTTTGGGTTAAATGTTCATTATTTTGATTGTGGTGGTAGTTTCTCAGATGAATACATAAACGTTTAAACTAGCCAATTTGTACATTTTCAATATGTGCAATTTATTATACTCCAATTATATCTGAATATTTTTAAATGAAACAAGGTCATAGAGAAGGGGTTCAAAATACAATGAAAGATAATAATAAAACCATCAAATTCTACCACCAGAAAAAGATAATAGTTATTATTAGTTTATTGGCTAGCTGGTGTAGGTTACAAAGAATAAGTAGAAATTGTGAGTCTTCAGTAAGAGAAATTACTCTTCTACAACCAGAGCAAAGGAAAAAGAGAATAGGTATACAGAGAGGAAGATTTGTATGTTTGTTAGTTGAAAATAAGGCAGCATTCTCATCTGATTACTTCTACTTGCTCTGAAATAAATGCAAGGTTGCTGCTCAGAGGTGGGGATTTGTGAAGAGGAGTTAAAGAAAAACAATAAAGAAGGGATTTCAGTTATTACTACTATATAACAAATCAAACATAGTGGCAAAAATAATAACCATTTTACTGTCCTCAAAAATTCTGTGTATCAAGAATTTGGAGAAGGCATAATAGAAATGGCTTATTTCTACATCAAAATGACTAGGTCCTCAGGTATGAAGATAAGGATGCAGGAGGTAACAGAATGGGGCCTAAAATTGGGAAGGTTCACCATCTCACAGGGCTGGAGGCTGATAGTGGCCACAGGTTAGGATCACAGCTAGGGCCGTTGGCTATAATATCTCCATGCATTCTAAAGGCTCTCAAGAAGTATTCTTGGGCTTTATCCTCACAACACAGTATCTATTTCTAGACAAGAAGAAAACCTTGAAGAGAGCTATGTGTAAACTGTATCACTTTTTATGACCTACATGAAAGCTACTTCTTTAATAACATGCCTACCTAGATCCAAAGAGAGGTGACAAACCTCACCTTTCTAATGAAAGGAATATCAAGTTCACATTGTGAGATCAGTAAGTAGGATACTGATGTGGCCATCTTTGGAAAAACACAACTGGCTACATAAAGTTTGGAAAAGTCATTATACATCAGAGAGTGTATTGAGTAGAGAAATAGTGCCAGGCAGCATGTAAGACCCACCTGAGGTTGGTGATATCTACTATTTAGAACCATCTTCTCTCCTGTGTGCTCTCCTTCAGTCATTCTCAGTTGCTATGGAGTAAACACCAAGACAGCAGAGGCGTGTTAAAAGCAAAGGGTTTGCCAGATGCAAAAGGCAGAAGAGAGAGTTCAGGATGTTGGCTAATAGCATTTAAACCATAGAATTAAATTGGACAAGAAGGAATTCTTTTTAAATTGAGGATTAATAGATCATGAGAAATACAGGCTCCTCATTCTTATCATGTGGAAAAGTTAACAAGAGGGAAAAAAGCACATTCACAAGAATGAGAGCAAGTATAGAAAGTGGGTAAGAGCATAGAGTCTGAGGCCAGACTACTGACGTGTGTATCTAACCTTTAACAATTACTTGCTTTCAAAGTTTAAGTGTGGTGTGCTTTCTGTGCCTCAGTATCCTCATCTGTAAAATGAAGTAATAGTACCTTCCTCATGGGATCAATAGGAACATGAAGTTGGTTATTATACATAAAGTAGTTAAAACAGTGTGGGTGGCATTTAGTAAGTACTAAATAAGTGCTACTATTATTAAAAAGGCCAAAATAATTCTTGGCATATAAAATCTTTATTAGGTGCTTTATTTAATTAGTTTTAACCTTGACTACACAGCTTATGTTAACAAAAGAGGATGCTAAATTATTCACAATTTATAGTCTTGTTGCATTACAAAATTGAAATATGGAAATCTCAAACATCCGCCCACAATCTCAAGAACTCAATTCCAGTCAGTCACAGTATTCCAAATTTCACTGTCGCATTGTGGCCCTTAGTATGTGTTATTCTTCATTTTTCTTGGAGGCACTGCTATTGCTGGGAACTTTAATTTGATAAAATTGTCAAGGTTGCTGATTCTACCCCATTCATGTGTCACCTAAACAGACCGTCCAAAATGAGTTTAGTTTCCAATAGCCCCTACTATCCATATCAACACCCATGTGGGGAAAAAATGTAGTCAGTTTAGTTCATCGGTTAATTTTTTGATGAGAATGACTCTAGAATTTAGTCCTAATATTAAAATGGAAACATAAATTTAAATTATGTATGACTGAGGTAAAAATAGATTGTCTTAATCCATTTAGAGGTATATTAGTTCTTACTACTGTATAATATATGTACTTCTTATCTTAATTTTAGATTTACCCCAGGCCCAAGGACACACATTAAAAACAGATTTTCTGACTAATGCTGATTCTGGAGCCACTAATTTGTTCTAAGTATCTTATAATTGAGAATTGGCTTTATTATGCTCCATCTCTCAGGAAAGTAATGCCCAGGTATCCTGAATATTTGTTTCATCCTTCCTGTAAGACACACTGCAATTCATTGGAAACGGCAATGCCCTCATTCTGAGGACCAGATTCATTACATCAGTTTCAAAAGAAGACAGACCCCGCACACACCTCACCCTGAATAATGAAATACCTTCTTCTGTCAATACTCTGCATCATGACTGCGCTCAACCATACTAAAAAAGGAGGCAGAAAAAAATTGCTAACCTATGTTTTATATTGCAGCAGCAGAATGATGCCACCTTGTCTTCTGACCGTTCCATTAACAGCAATTTGCTGACCACTTCCTTGCATTAAGTATTTTGTAAAGCACTTCACAGACCTCTTCACCTAATGACCTTCCCATAGGTATCCTTTAGCTATGCTCACCTGTGCGAATGAGACGACACACAGCCCCTCTCCCCAAGTTACCAGGAAAAGCACATTAGAACCTGACAGGGCAAGAGGCCTGACTACAGGGGAGAGGACAGTGAAAGCATACAAAATGGACATGAAAACAATGTGCAAAAATATGCCTGAGAGCAAAATACTTCTATTGCCAGATATAGGAAAAGTAAGAATGTAGCTATAATCTGATCAATTATTGTGATGTATCTAAAGAAACTCTATGAAAATCAGGAAGGATGATAGAGAGAAGATGCTTAAGAGAGCCAGAAAAGTAGAGCTAGATAATGTAGCCTGGATTACAAAATATCTTGTTTAATATGCAACCCCTCAAAAGCAACTTTTACAGGGTGCATGTGATCAATTGGCAAAATTTTAGTAAAATAACATGCCATAAAAATGTTGTATTTTGAAATAAATTTATTCTTATATGTAAACACATCAACATAGTCATTATTTTTTTAATTGTTAAAAAAAGTCTCCATTTGCTAAATAGACTTGATTTGACTTGTGAATCTTGAGCATGCTTTCATTAACTTTTCTTAACCCATGGACATCATCATGTTTTCAATCTTAGTTTTAACAGCCTCTTTATTAGAATGAGGTTGTTTATTAACTTCTCTCTAACAAATGCTCCATATATAATAGTCTAAAGGATGTGCATCTGGTGAACTAGGTGGCCAGATTTCCTTTGACCAAAGTTCAGGAACATTGACACTGAGAAGTTCTTGCGCCTTTTGGACATTATGTGCTGGTGCACCATCTTGTTGGACGATAAAATGACGTCCATTTGTGACTTGCTTCATCCATGGAACAACTACTTCTCTCAAAATGTCAAGGTAAACATCCTGGACCTTCATTGATGATCTCCTGGATTCTGTGTACAATATCTGGACCTGTGTGATCCTTGCATACCTTATGCATTTTTCTTGATGGTGTGGCAACATCAGAATCAGCATCACACACCTTCTTCACATGTTAATCTGTACATAAAGGGATGTCATTGAAGTCTGCAACTTCCTTAGCAGTTGGCCCTACATGCAGTCCAGATATCATGGTTGCTTTAATATAGTATTCCTTCGACATGACGGTTGCTCTCATCATTTAATACTTTATATCTGAAACAATGATGTTAAGTCATAACCTTAGAAACATAGTTTTTCAAACTTAATAAGCATGTGAAATAAGGAGATGCAAAGTTATTGCCAATTGATTGTGTGCACCCTGTATATGATGTTGAATTCTACCTAGATGACAGTAATGTTTCTCATTGAAAATAAGCAAATTGGTATTTTCAACATTTCTGGAAACAGGTACTTGTGATACACTAGCAAAATCAGGTATCTGAGGCTATAAGATGGGTAACAAAACCAATCCAGAGGTCCCATCTTCCATCCTGCCAACTGTCTAGTGCCAGCCACACATTATGGCCCTTTTCCATCTCACCAGGACCCTACACACCAACCAAATCTCCTGAAAGGAAGGTTTTGTTACAAAGTTGAAAGCCAAATTTTTGTGGTCATTGAAATCTCCTTTGTTGGGTTCATATTTCCCTTCAAATTCCATAATGCTGGTATTTCTCAGTCTTCTTTTTGTTCTTTTTTCTTTTCACTGTTCACTGTCTTCCATCTCATCCACTCTCATGACTCAGTGAAATTGGTATCATTGAGGATTCCAACAGGAAACAGATTCTACACTCAAGTCGTGGTACATCATAAAGGGTTTATCTTTAAAAAAAAAAAAAGCTATTTACATAGAAGTGGATAGGATAAGAGGGAATTTCACATGATGGTGCAGTAAGCTGGAGTTAGGGCAAATAAGGAACTATAACCACCCCTACACACAAAGGGATTAGGACAACATTGATAATTGGAACTTTGAGCAGTTGTATAGAGAAGATCACCTTGAAAGAAGCAGTGACCTTTTGTCAAGGGACATGACCAGGCCTAAGCAATCACTAAAGGAGGGAAATAGATGCATTTGATCTCACTCTCCTTACTCCTCCCATTGACTACCTCCCAAGGACTGTTGGGAAAATTTCTCCATGGATTTTTCATATTTCTGCACATCTTGAGAGCTGACTTCCTCTTCTCTGAACTATCTTTTCAAGGATATTCGTACAGCACATAGTCTTGGAAGACAAAGATAGTGTTCCCCTCTGGAGCTGAGGGCAGCCATGCTTATTGTCCATTATAAAAGATTCAGGTTCCCTGAGATCAAGGCTTTTCCTCTGTGCAAGCATCACCTAGCCTTTCCACATTACCCTGAACCTTAAGGTTTGGGGAACACACATGAAAATGCTGATACTCCAGTTATTGCTATAGTTGTAAGTTATACAGGCCTTGTTTGTTCGATGGTTCATTTTGTTTTTGTCTCAGACCAGGAAACATGTCTTCTGTTAGCTTCTGTGATGAGCTGACTCATTTGCTTAAAAGTATCAGTGTCAGGCCCTTCACAGTTCCTGACAGGGTTACCTATTGGCAGAATCTAATCTGAAGTGAGAGGACAGAAAGACCTATTGATTAATCCATACACACTGCACCCTGAAATGAGAACGGGGCTGAAAAGAGTGAGAAATGTGTCTGAAAGGGCAAGTGAAATATATCTGCTGCATCATCTTACTATTGGCTGTCAAATCTGTATTTCCAGGCCTTATTGACTATAACCTGAACTTCTGACTTGTACATCTAATTGCCTACTGGCTGTCTCATGAATGTCTCAAACTCCCAAGTTTTTCAATTTCAGGAAATGACACCACCCTCCATTTGTCCAGCTGCCTAACCTGTGTTTTATTCTCGACTCACACCTTCTCATTTCCAAAATCTCATCTTGTCAATACTAATTCAATTCTAATCTACTTCTTTCTCTTCAATACTATTATCACCAGCCTCATTCAGGCCAATACCATCTCCCATTTTGATTACTATATCTTTTTTGTTAGATATTTTGCCTCATCCTATCTCCTTGATCTCTCTCAACACTTTATCCATATTGATCTTCCTTCATTTCCTTCCATTAGTTATGCTCCCTCCCATCACATGTCTTTTATACATGCTGTCCTCTCTCCCAGGAACATGTTTTCTTTCCTTTGTGTGGGTAACTCCTATTCCTCCTTCGTATCTCTTAAATCTGAAGATACCTCCCCTGACTGATCAACCTATTTGTATGCCATGTCGTTCTTTCTCACCACACTATGTCTCTATCAGAGTAGGAACTAATTTATTCTTATTCACCATGGTAATCCCAGTCTGAGTACAATACCTGTCACAGAATAGGCTCTCATCAGATGTGTGAATAAAATAAAATACAATGACCTAGGTACAAATAAAGCACCCTTAAAAATGCCTATTGTATAAATACACACTGGGCCAATAAAAAATTATATATATGAATAATTAATCTACACATACTGTTAGATTAGAGGGTTTTAAAAACCTCTTCAGGGATTTTGGGCAAAATGGAAAGATTACCAAAGAATTTCTTTTAGGCGTTCATTGTGCTAAAATGAAAATTTACCACCCAAACACTTTTATGACCTTAGAATTTTTTGAATCCCACAATGTCACTTAAAAAAAAATTAAGTGACATTTTCCCTCTAGTAACTTGAATCTAAATCAATGTAGCAGAAACAAAATGGTAATTGAAACTATAACTGAGCCATTTTCATTCTTATTCCAAAGCATTTGGTTTTCATATCTTTTTATATTTAAGAAGAAATTAATAAGCTAAAAAATACAAATTAGCTCCACACGAGTAAAAGTAAAAACCATGTAATTTGTCTGCCATTATCTTACAGCTCTGAGAATAAGGACAGTTTAATTTCCTCACTCTAACTTAAGAAGCTACAGTGTTAACATTGCATGGACACAATGTTAGTATTTTCATTTCCTCTTTTAATTAAGAAATGCGATAGAGAGCATATTAATTGTTACATCATACAGAAGATTTTTTTTCCCTAGACAGCCACTAATTCCAAAGCCAAATGTATTCAAAATACATCTTTCCACCTCACTTTAAACTCTAAGTTCTGTGTGAGCAGGGGTGGAGGTGGTAGGTTACTCTAGAACAATGTCACTACCAGTCAAAAAGTAAACAATTCCATTAAACTTTTTATTTTGAGGAAAAACTATTCATCCATCATCATAGAATCAATTTGATTGGGCTGTTCATTGAACTGAAAAAAAAATTTTTTTTTTTTTGCAAGTCATCTCACTGTCTCTTTATTCTTCTTTGTTGTAGCTGGAACTGTTATTGATAATAAGAGTAGAGAAGCAACTCCAAACCTACGGCTGGCTTTCCTCATTCTGTTCATCACCACTCTCTTCCTCGTCCTGCACAGTCAGAGAAGGGGACCTGGAGTGAAAACACACTGGATGTTCTCAAGCTCCATCCAGGCTGCTGCAAGTGGCAGTATTTTTTCATCTTTACTTACGTCTGGGTAGTACTCCATTGTATATATAAGTCAGAAAAAGCTAAGAACCGTATGATTTTACTCATATTTGGGATATAAAACTGAAGCGCACAGGCGCAGACAACAACAGTATGGTGATTACCAGAGGGAAGATGGGTGGGGGTGGCAAAGGGTAAAGGGAGCCAAATATGCGGTGATGGAAGATGATTTGACTTTGGGTGGTGGGCACACAATGCATTTCACAGATCATGTATCGAAAAATCTACACTTGGAAACCTATATGACTTTATCAACTGTCAGTCCAATAAATGTAATTTAAAAATTAAATTAAATTAAAAAACACATTAGATGAAAGTAGGGGAATGGGTGGTACCTGAGTTTTGTCCCTGACCTATAGCCATTTAATCTTTCTATAACTCAGTTTCAAAAATTAAAAAGTGACAGGATTAACTCTGAGGTCTTTTAAACCCTGTGATTTTTATTGCCAGAGAGATTTTTCAAATCTTTTTTCCCCCTAAACTCTACTCAGATAAAACCTACTACCACCATTTTACACCTGAAAGTTTCTCAGGCATATATGACTTTCAAAAATAATGATGATAACAGTAACTTTCTGCAACAAACTAATCCATAGGAATCAATAAAAACATTTTTAGTTTTACATTTTTGATAGCCATTAATAAGTACACAGGTAAAAAGCAAACCAATTCTAATCCTAAAATGTTCATAAGCAACATTAATTTACAAAATGTAAATTATCTGTATAATTTTGTTCTTGCTTGAGCAAATTTGTTTGTTGTTAGCAAAGCAGGAATTTCTATCTGTAAGTTAGGTGGCAAAATGCTAGTGCATTTATGTAGATGCTGACAAATATTTAAGTAATTACCCATAGAACCTTTTAGGGGTTAATCATTCCCCTTCTAGACATTATTTTTTGTACTGAAGAAAAGTTCTAAGGTAAGTAGTTCGGAGAAAACACATGGGTATTGGGTGCAGAAAGCAGTACCATAAAACCCCAAAAGCCACAAAGATCCTGAGAGGGTCTCCAGCACACACAGCACTTAACTAGGGAGCAGGCTTGACAATAAGTCTTATTCTAGGTGTCAGCCAATCTCCAAATTTAGTCCCGGTATCTCATTACAATATTAAACATTATTGGGGATCCCCACAATACCTCTGTCTATACACATTGTATTGATCATTATTTGCCATTAGGAAAGTAATCGTAAGAATTCTTTTACAACATGCACTAATTTTAAAACAATAAAATAATTTTATGTGAAAACAAGTAATATACACATATAATTGCCCTGGCTGGTATGGCTCAGTGGATTGAGCACCAACCTGCAAACCCAAGTGTCATTGATTTGATTCCCAGCTAAGGCACATACCCAGGCTGCAAGCCAGGTCTCCAGCCAGGTCTCCAGCTAGGTCCTTAGCTGGAGGCAGGTGAAAGACAACCATACACTGATGTTTCTCTCCCTCTTTGCCTCTCTTCCTTCCCCTCTCTCTGAAAATAATAAATAAAATATTTAAAAATAAATAAAAGTAATGAATAAAATGTTTAAAATAAATAAATAAAATATACACTTATAAAAGTAATTGTTTTGTAAAACAAAAATGTATTCAATGAACTGAACTATGTTGGCTTGGTTGAAATATATGAAAAGAAAATCTGGTCTCATCTAGGTACAGTCAGAAAGCAGGAGCATTTTAAATGCCTTTTCATTTAATTGTGGGTATTCTACATGAATACCTATATAAAATCATCTAAAACAAAGTTCATAATATATTCTTAGATTTTTAAAACAGCAACTTATTAGCCAATACGTAAAGCAACTGAAAAATAAATATACAATTGAAGTTATGAATATGAAGCCATGGCTAAGCATAAGGAAAAGTTCATAAAATGTAAGTACTATATTACTTAAACTGTATAACACATATCACATATTACTGTATAAAAGATTTTATATATTATTTATTATTATTACTATAATAACCTCTGGGGTGTGTATGATTCCAAAAAAATGACATGTGAATTACAGGCATATTTTCCTTTTCTGTAGTGTGTATATGTGCGTATTTTCCTTTGCTTTTCAAATTTACAAAATGGGGAAGTGGTGATGACAGGGCAGAGAACTGGGGTGGAAGCAAGGCCAGTTTCAGGCCTTTCCCAAGCAACACATAATGCCAAAGGAAGATGGCAAATTTACAGAACCCTTGGTAAATATGGCTTTAATCAAAATTTCATATCTATCAAATCATTTATTTGCATGTGGAAACCACATTCTCAGATAAGCAAAATACACAGAAAAAACCCATTTGCATTTTCTCTTGAGAAGTACTTCAAGATATATCCTAGACAGGTAAGGGAGAAAATTCAAGCTAAAAAGTGAAGAATAGTAGAGAGGTTATCTGTAAATGTATTAGTTACTGAACATGTTGTCCTCTACTACAGTATGTTGTACATTTCCATCTTTTTTTTTTAATCCTCACATAAGGATGTTTTTATTGATTTTTAGAGAGCAGGAGGGGAGGGAGGGGGAAGGAATATTCATGTGAAAGAGAAGCATCAATTAACTGCCTCCTGTATGCACCCAGACAGGGGATTGAACTTGCAACCTAGGTATATGCCCTGACTAGGGATCGAACCGGCAGCCTATTGGTGTACTACAGGATGATGCTCCAACCAACTGCGCCACCCAGTTAGGGCTGTTGCAAATTTCAAATAACATTAAAGCACCCAATTACCTGAGTTAAGCATACAAAATAGATTCAGGAACAGGCAGAGCTTCTGGTATAGAACCTATAGTATTTATTTCCTTTGCTTTTGGAACTCTCCACAGCACTAGTGTAATTGTCATAAAGTGTAACCAGAAATCAAATTTTAACCCTTAAGAAAAATCTAGGAACAAAAATAAAAATAAAAAGCCTGTGTCTTATTCCACCTTTGCTTCAGCTGCATGTATGTTACTCTTCTCCGTCTCCTTCTCTTCCCTCTCTCACAGGTGGTCCCACAACCAGAAAATTGGTTTTGCTTGATTCAACCCAGTATCTATATTTCTTAAAGTTGATCATTCAGATGAGAAAGAAACACTTCTTGAAAGAATAGAGCAATAGTAGCATTATTTGCTATTCATCTAAAAATATATATATACCAACTTTAGTTACTAAACATATTATCTCCACCCAATTGAAAGAGAAGTATATACAATCTGAAGGAAACTTTGTTGTTTGACTAAGTTGGTAAAGATATAAAGTCAAGTACTGAATCATATAAATCATTCATTTGCTCAAAAATATTTATTGAGCACCTTTAGAGACCAAAAACTATGCTAGATGCCAGAGATATGACAGCGAGTAAAATAGACATGTGCCCTGCACTCCTAGAACTCAGATCCTTTATCATATTTTTCATAAATAAAAGGATAAAGACAAATATATGCTTACAGAATATTCTCTTGAGATAGAGTAAGTACATTAACCACCTTTCTTTAATGAAAAAAAAATAATAGAACAGAATACTCACTGAATTCACTGTCACTCTGCTTCCTAACAATAAACTTCAGAGTTTAAAAAGTTGGTCTGAAGTTTTCTTTTCACATGTCAGAAAATATTCACTAAATATTTATCATTATAAACTTAAATATTAACATGATACAAAATATAAACTAAACTGGAAATATTATTACAAATTTTGACTTTGTAAACAGTAAGATAGAAGCAATAATTAAAATAAATTTATTTTTCTAGAATTTTGTTCTTTGGAAGAGTATATTTAATTTAGTTCCATTTAAAATGTTCTTTAAAGGAACCATGGACATGGACAACAGGTGGGATTGACTTTGGGGGGAATGGGTGGGTGGGGAGGGGGACAGAGGGGAGCAAAAAGGGGATAAATGTAATACAACAATAAAATTTTTTAAAAATTTTAAAAAATAAAGAAAAATGTTCTTTAATGTTTCCACATACCCATTATAGCAACTGATTTAAAAACAAAAAAACTTTCAAGTATTTTCATTATAATGACTCCACTTACCCACCCCTAACCTTTTTCCCTATTTTTACTTCCAGGTACTAAATATTACTATGTTTCATCATCACTATTTACCCAAGCTACTCTTGCTTAATTTATTTAATCTTTTCTCATAAGACATTTCACCAGCTCTTAATCACGCTTATTAGCTACCATGATTTTTTTCTAGATTTCTAGAACTAATGAGATAGTCATAACTTAACAGTATGTACTTGCTGAATTTCTCCTAGCCTTGGGAAAGAATTATTACCACCCTGTCTTAAGCCACTTCTATATTTATATGATAACTTCTTGCATTATGTTTCACAATGCAATATAAAGTATTTATTATTTCATCTAGTCTTAGGTCCTTTTTGGAGACTTTCTCACACAAGATATCTATTGGATTGGCTTATTTCAAGTCAACACAAGTTAAAATTACGTATCCAGCATCTATTATATGCGCTGTTCTGGAAAGTATGCATGTAAAGCACTCATGTATACTTAGGAAAAAAGGATGAACATTACTGAATAAAATTGCCACAGATTTTAAGAAATACTTATTTTTTTAATGGATTACAGTACATACTGATGGCATTTTTATATAAAACAGGTGAACCTCTTGGTTTGTGCATTTAAAAAGCTAATGATTAAATGGAAGAAGTCATTTAAGTCACAGTCTAATAATGTTTATTTGAATACTGATTGTCCATTATGAGTCTGGTGCTACACTAGATATGTGGAGTAAAGATTAATTAGGGTTTATCTATAAGGCATAGCAAGAAAGAGGGCACTATGCTGTGTATCTCCCCATGCACTTCATGCCCGCTGTGCACCCTCACGAGCCTGACATATATGGACTAGGACAAAGGGCCCTCTTCTGCTGTGAACTGCAGTTGGATTCCGCTAATGGAGAGACACAGCAGGGGTGAAGGAACAAGGAGCGTGAGGTTACGCTGTTTACCTCTGTTTACCTTGCTCCCTCCTGTGTCCCTGTCAGACCAGGGGAATTCTTGATCTATGCATGGCTGGCCCATCCTGCTGGGTCAGCCGGGGATACAGCCTTGAAGCTAATCTTGTCCCCAGAGCCTGGAACATAGAGCCCCAAGAATAGCCAACATAGCGACCCTGAGCAGACAGGTGTCACCTTTGGGCATACGGCCTCTTTGTTCTAGTGGATATAGAGCCTCCTTCGTTCCAATGTGTATATGAGATGCCTGGCTGTAACCTAGGCCTGTTGCTGTATGGGGTGGGACAAACCATGTGTGGAATGCCAACCTGCCCCCAAGCTGCCTGGCAGCCTGCAAAGGAGTGTGGGTACTGGGACACCTAGATCCTCTCTGCAGTCATTAACATAAGTGCAGCTGTGGTAAGGGTGGGATAACCATTCATGGGGACACCGACACCCTGGCTGCCCTTGTGTAGTTGTAAACCTGCCACCTGCAATAGAGCCTGTCAAATCTCCTGAAAGTTCCGAGTACGTCCTTCACCAGGCCAGAGGCCTGCCCGCTATCAGAATCTGCTGGTCCAAAAGCTCTAGGACCTGACAGTCCCACAACTAAAGGTTATTTCTACTCTTCCCAGTAACACCTCACTCACCTCTTTCCTTCAGATAGTAACAGCTGTTTTTGTTAGCAGAGGACACCAAACCCACACCTTTGCAAATTTTCCCCAATTAAACCCTGAATTTTTCAAACCTGTTCATGCCATCCGTTGTCAGCTAGAACCCTAATACAAGTTAATGTAACACAAAGACACTTTCATTTATCTGGAAAATCACAGTTTTACTTTACCTAAGCAAAGAAATTAAGTATTACTCTGAATTTTGAGTAGGCTTGGGGGAATTCATGAAAGAAAGCTCAAATAAGATTTATACTTACTGGAATTGTCTTTGATATTATTTTATTGGAAATTTCCTCTTTTTAAGTATTAAACAGAAAATAACCTGAATAAGGAATCCACACTGACTTAATATACTCGTAAGGAACCCCTTAAGGGAGAGCAAGCAAGCTAAACAGAGCACCATGGCTGCATCTTAACCTGAGTCCCAAAGGGAACATGAATCAATAGAATCGCTCTTATACATACAGTGTCTCCCAAAACGATATGATGAAGTTACAACTTTCAGAACCCCAGACAGTGGCCTTATTTGGAAATAGGGTCTTCGAATAGGCAATCAATTTAAAATAAGTAATTATGGTAGGCCCTAGTCCAATATGTCTGGTTTCCTTATAATATTTGAAGAAATGTGGACACAGAGAAGGAGGAAAATGTGTCAGGTTAAGACAGACAACAGGGGCGATACGGGTGTAACCTAAGGAGTGCCTGGGGCTAGCAGAGCCTGGGAAAGAGGAGGAAGCATTCTCTCACAGGGTTCAGGGACTTCTGACCTCCAAAACTCTGATACAATAAACTGCTGTTTTATGCCACCCATTTCGGGGCCCTTTGTTATGGCAACTCTAGGAAACTAATACAACCACTTTTCATTTTCTATAGTGGAAGTTCTAGAAAAAAATCATGAATTTTAATACACCACCCAAAACTATATATCTGCATTATTCAGTCTACGTAGCAAACAGACATTTCTGTTTTAAATATACTTGAATTTTACTTTTAGCCCATATCTCAAATCCCTCACTAACAGACGTAGCCCTGATGTTCTGAGAAGTTATAAATGTCTAGTCACATCCACAGGCAGAGATGCAGAAGTACGATTTGAACTAAACCTGGCTCATGATACATTTTCTACTACAATATGGAGTTTACCTTGGCTCCAACCACTTAATGACTCTGTGACTTGAACAAATGACAAACTCTCTGAAGCTTGGGAGTATATTTGCAGTGTGGGGTAATAATATATCATAACTTCCAAGATTTGTGTAAAGATTTACATGTCGTTACACATAAAGTGCTTAAATCCATAGAAGGTACAAAATAAATGTTCAACAAATGGGAACTGCTATGATAAATACCCCAGGTTGACTCTGGGTTGACTTCAAGACTCTGTTTCCAGTTGTGCTGCAGAAACCCATAGAAAAGCAGAGAAACCACCAAATAAGTCAACACCTCCCTTTTTGGGAAACGTGGAGTAGGAGACATGAACAGAATTCCTGTTTATTTTGGAATATATTTGGGAGCAACATTCCCTATAATTTCATTTTCACTAAGTTGCTCAAATTAACCCACCATTGTGATTAAAATTTTAAAATGTTAATACTAATGCAACAGGATATACATATGAAACTTTCTAACTCAAAATGGGTGGCATAAAATAGCAGTTTATTGTATCAGAGTTTTGGAGGTCAGCTGAGATCTCAAGATAACATATAGAAACTAGACCCACCCTCCCAAAAAAGGTTCCAGATCACTTAGCATGAAGGTTAAAGACAGGGAATATAAATGATTTGTTGTTTTGGAGGTATTGTTTCTGTTTTGGTTTCAACTTGTAAACCTACCATATGTAATACCTATCACATGGGTATAAAAAGTTAGTTTGGTATTTATCTATCTATATCTATAGATATCTATATACAAAATCCTTCAGTTTAACATATTCTGACACTATTTCTTCAATATATACGATGGGGCAAAAGGAGGTCTAGTCTTACAACTGTAAACCTACTTTTGCCTCACTCTGTATATAGATTGAAGCAAAATTCTAGGTAGCCAATTGCGCCTTGTAATTGAAGTCTCATTTATTCATTTGACAAATATTTACTGAAGTCCAACTATGTCTCAGACACTATTCTAAAGCTGGAGATACAGAATGAAGGGAAGAGAAAAAAAGTCTTGATCCTCCAAAGTTTACATCGGGTGAAGGGGAAAGAAAAGCTGGATAAATAAAATATTTAGTGATAGGTAGGCTCACACTGAAGAGAAAAGTAAAGCAGAGGAGACAAATGGAGTGCACGTGCTGGAGGTGTGTGCCACTTTCCTGTAACTAGGGAAGAAAGGCCACAGTGAGCTGAAGGGATCTGACAGATTACTGGAAGGAAGTGAAGAGACAAGCTAAGCACATTTCTAGTGGAACAAAATTCCAAACAAAGCAAACAGCAATTGCGCCTCCCTGAGTGTTTGCTGCACTCAGGGGCCATTGTGACCAGGGCAGAGAGATGAGGTAGACAGTAATATACAAGGTTGCACTGGTAACTGTAGGTGAGTGGGGGGAGCTGTTTGAGGTTATAGTGTCTCCTAGCAATAATTTATATTCCCCTCAGGCACACATGATGGTCCTTACTTCATTTCCCACAGTAAATTTCAGAGGCAGGTCGTTTTTGAGGTTGGACTTTCTACCTGTAATAATTTAGATTCTCCAAAGGTACACAAGGGTCCTTTACCTTCTGCTCCTAGTGAATTCCAGTTGTGCAAAGGTAGTTTGTTCTGTGATCTTTCTTTTCTAGTTTACTGAAGAAAAGTCACGAATATTCAAGAATTATTTGTGATATTAAGGGAGAACTTGGGTGGGGACATTTAAAGGTCCTTTTCTCTTATTGGAACATCCAATAACTTTGAAGTTAACTGTTTGGTAATTTCAATCTACCTACCATCCTTGCTTCCAGATTGTCCTATGGCAGGCATTTTAGCTGATCAAAGTAATACAAAATGAGGGAATTCAACAAAATATATATTCATAATGGATATTTTATAACATGAGGTATTTGTGATACCTTGTTTAAAGACATATAGACCTTTCAATATAGGAGATTTCTAAAGAATACAGTTCCAGACCAGATGAGTTGAACAAGCAGCTATATGCATGACAAGACCTGGTGTGCCTGAGGAGGCAACGTTTTACAGACATTTACTAAAAATGGGAAGTAGGAGCACTTAGACTAGGAGAAACGCAGCAGAGTGGCGTGAATCTTTAGAAGTATCCGGAAGTCAAAATGGAGAAAGATAAAGGCCAAAGACAACATGAGGGATGATTTTATTTGAGCTGACAAAATGTACCTTATTGAGTATTCGATCTCATCTTAGTATAAATGGCACTCTTCTGAGAATGCACCTGCTTGCTTTGAATACTGGCAAACCTCTAAGTATAGAGAAAAAAATGGGCAAAATAACAGCCCCTTGCAAATGTGATTAAAGAATCTGTCAGTAATTATTTGGAAAATTACAGTAAATTAGAAATATAACAGGTATCTGGATGAAAAAGAACATGGCCTCAATTAATAGGAGAGCTGCCTGGTTCACTTTTAATCTGCATTTATCTTTGTGTTATATTTGTCCATTTTATGCTGTTCTTTTTTTTTTTTTTCTTCTAATTTTATTGTTGTTGTATTACATCCATCCCTTTTTTGCTCCCCTCTGTCCCCCTCCCCACCCACCCTTTCCCCCCAAAGTCAATCCCACCTGTTGTCCATGTCCGTGGTTCCTTTATACTAGGTTCTTGTCTAAGCTGCTCCCCCCTTATGCTGTTCTTATACCATGTTTCTCACGTTCTTCTTTGTCACATATGCTAGCTCTACAATGGATAGGCATGTTCTTCTTTCAAAGTTCTTAATTACCAGTTGCTGAAAATGGTGACTGTGTTTTCAAACACATACAGCGCATATTTCAAAAGACAGGGTGTTCATCTTTTATTAAAAGAGATTATTTTCATCCAATGCTCCTAAATATCTGCTGCCATGACTTCTCACTCCAAGGGCAATTTCTCTTTCTCTGTGTGCAGGCTCCCCTTCCATAACCTCTTCTCTTTCTTTGGCTCTCATTCTTTGCTAAGAAGGGTGCTTCAAGCCCTGGCTGGTGGCACAGTGGATAAGGCATCAGCCTGTGAACCCAGAGGTCACTGGTTCAATTCCCCAGCCAGGGCACATAACCAGGTTGCAAGCCAGGTCTCCAGCCAGGTCCCCAGCTGGAGGCAGGTGAAAGGCAACCATACATTGATGTCTTTCTGCCTCTCTGCCTCTATCCCTACCCCTCTCTCTGAAAATAATAAATAAAATCTTTTAAAAAATAAAAAGAAGGGTGCTTTGCATTCTTCTCCTCTTTTTTATTGAAGAGAGTAAATTCCAGCTTTGAGTCAAAATCAACATTAATCTTCCAATGAGCAGTGCAGAGGGACTTGGGTTTCTTAAATACAACTAATAAATACCCCCCTAACTGGACCATCCCTACAGTGTAAAAGACCCATGACAAATAATTTTGTGGGCCCTGCATTTAGGTACTAGCAATTTGAATTTTTCAATGTAATACAGAATTCATGGGCTCATGTCAGGTGCAGTGATTTTTTCAATGAAGAGACAGAATAACAAGTAGAGATATATAGTGTTTATTTTCCAAGTTTGCATGTTAAGTTTCTTCTTAGTGTCCAGACAACATCTATTTCTTCCTGCCCAGGTCCAGGACTTACTAATGTATGTTCTTTAGTGCCATATGCATCATTCCTGGCTAACTTGATATCACCCACTAAAGGTAACAATGCTAATACTACTCACAATGCCATGCCTCTTCAGAACCAGTTTGTATTTTTAAAAATTGCAGGTCTTCTTGACTTTGCAATTCCCTATTTATTTAATGCTGGTTACATTCTCACTCCTGACTACATCGTCTATTGTGCTGCCCATGAATACTGGCTTCCACTGGTTCTCACAAACATTTTTACTGCACTTCATTGGCAATGTCTTCAAATGCAAATCTTACATAGAAGATGATGGAAAATGCAAATTTTCTTCTGATTATTTTAAGTTTACTGTTCAGAAGTGTGGCATAAATATAGAATGACACATCCTCTAACCCCATGCCTTTTTTGAACACTTTAAGATATAATCACATGGGATGGATGTAATACAACAACAATAAAATTAAAAAAAAAAAAAAAAAAGAATCACAGGAGTCCTAGAACGGGATCCTTCCCAAATTGACCTCACTCTTGTCTTCCACACATTGCCACCATTGGGAAAGATAAAGGGAACATTCCCATTAGGACAAGGAAGATGTCTTCCTTGTCCAGCAGCCTGAGAGAGCATGACATCACCACTTCAACTGGCGGCAAGAGAGGAATTCAGTTGGGAGGGTCCATTTACACTGTAGAGAAAGTTTTAAAATACCTGCAGGGAGACAGGCACAACCACTCCTATGGGGGGTTGGACAACTGCCCTGGATTTAGGGGATCACGGGAAAAGGGCAGCTGCCTCCAGTCCCTCAGGTGTTACAAACTGGAAGTAACAGTCACTACAGGGCCAGGCAAGAGCCAAAACATGGGTCCTTACAAATGGCACAAGCACAAAGGATAGTGGTGGACCACAAATACCTCAGGGGCTCTAAGCTCATCCAATGTCCAGTATGTGTGGAAGTTACCCAACATCATGATGTGAACACCATTTTGACAACCTGATCTTCTGAGAGCTCACAAAAGAAATACATACTTCACTGGCCAGCAACAGTAGTGACTTGCTCACTAGGCCACCCTTTGGAGCCAGGCCCCGTCCTAGAGCCCAGCTGTGAAGTCCCAGAATGATTCCACAAATGCAAATACCACTCCTCCTCAGGGGACCTGGTCAACCTTTTACATGAAATAGAGCTGCAGACACCCTACATGAAAGAACATGAGACTGGGGCCCATTCATGTCCCAATCTAGGCCAAGGGCATCCTGATGGGTAATACTCAGAGCCCCCTGGGACAGTTTCAGCCATCGGAGAGGGATTTAGAAAAATTTCAAGGAAAACACAAAGCACCTCAAGGCATGTGGCCTGGGATAAGGGCCTCACTTGCCCAAGTCTAAGGGTAGAACTGATCCCCAGAAACAATAGCTCATACTTTTAAGTATGCTACTCCCAGAATCATGCAGTGTACATAGGCATATAATATATATCTCCTACTTTACGTTAAATCAAACAAAATTTAATATGTATTTCTTGATGCTCCACAAAGTGGCAAGGTGTTTCATAATCTAAATATGAAAAATATTATTTAGTCTAATTTACTATTTACATTATTATTGATGGTGCCAAAGCCAAGTAAGATATCAGTCACTTGTCACTGTACCCAACCACTCACTCTCTGCCACTGGAGCCCAAAGTAAAAAGTGGCCTTGACTTTCTGAGCATAGTGCAAGATACCACTCACTACCAGTGCTCAATCAACATTCCAAACACATGACCCAAGTTCCCCAACCTGGATGGCTCTAAGAGAGTTCACTTAGCTCCCTTCAACACTCAACGGGGCGACGATACAGCAGAAGTTTTTTAACAGTATGCACATGACAAACTAAGTTTTAAAACCAAGAGAATCCTGAAATAAGAGCCTCAGCACTGACCCCAGTGATGGGACAAACAAATGGGTGGCTGTGATTGCTGCTATGTAATCCCATTAATCACCACGGGCCTGGAACAAAATAGCAGACAACCAGGACTACTGCAGCAGCACTAAATGAACTTCCTCCACCACTGTCACACAGGGGGAAATGATTCATCATACAGAAGTTGGAAGCTCATTTTCCGCATGAAAAATGAACTTAAGTGTAATTTAATGAAACCACAGAAAATGAGTACATTGCCATAATGTTTGGGGATTTATTTTTCTAAATATCAAGAGCTCCTGGCTAAATGATGATCAAAGATATCAATACTGCCTTAAAATAAAAAAAAAATAAAAAAAGTTCATTTAAAAGAGATACTGTTGACCATCACTGGCATAGATTCCATATATGCCCTAGGTTGAGTAAATAAATAAGTAATCTTATGTGTGCATGTATCTTTTTGTCCTTGGCAACTTTCCCTCTCCTAACAGCATGTAATGACCATCTTCATTATCTCAAAACCTTACACTAGACACCAAGACATAGAAAATCTGCCTCAGTCTCTCTTGTTCAGCATGGCCACCTACATGAAGTGTTTGAGCTATAGTCATTTTACTCAGTGTCGAAAGCTTGATGTGGCTCTATGGATTTCAAGGACAGGCATGGTTGTCTCAAAGTGGAACAAATATGTTCTCTGCTTTTCAAAATGACTGGAGGGGAGTGTGGACTGAGTGCTTCTTAGAACAGGTAGATCTTAAACTGGGTTTTAAGGGAAAGGGAGAATATGAACAGACACCAAGGAGAAAGGGTGTCCCAGGAGGGGAGAAGAGAATGCTCAAGGCACAAAGGGAAGACTTCACAGAAAATAGAGGGGACTTGAGAGATAGGCAGCTCACCTGCATCAGCTAGTGTATAAAATAGTGGTTAAAAACCACATCAGCTAGATATGTTGAAGTCAAATTATAAAACTGGTGCATGTAAATTCATGTTATATAAGCTAAAAAAAAAAAAAAGCACATAGGCAGCTTTTTATTAAAAGGTAGCCAATGGAGAATGCTTTTTAAATGAGAAAATTCTATAATACACAATTTCTCCTAATTAATCAAATTTTTATATATCAGTTTTACATATGAGGTCTGTCCCAAAAGTATCACCATGCAAACTATTTTAAATTGATTGACATTGGCTTGATACTTTCAGGACAGGTGTCATACGATTTGCTTGCCTGAACATTGCACCTCTCCATGGTACTCTTAAACAATGGGGTATGAGGTAGTGACAAGATCAAGTGGTCCGCAGGTTGGGACACAGCTCTCGGACTAGCCAAACCACAGGATAGCTTGGGCTAACTCTGAAAAGCTATTGTAGCCAACTTAGAGAAGAATAAATTCATTCTCCTGCCAATATGGCTTTTCATATTATTTACTGAGCGCTTAATGCCTCCATGTTAAGGCATCAACAACTTTGGGGGATTTTTGCATGTGGCTCATCACAACCATCCTGTAAGATCAGCATTATTATCCTCATCTTACATAAGAAGAAATTGAGGCCATGGGACCAGACCCCAGGTTTGTCCAACCCCAGGGCCTAAACCCACAACCCCTCCATCATCCTGCCTCCATCTTGTCTGGGGGCACGCCAGCTCCTCCTGACATTCCTGGATGTGGGAAAGTGAAAAGGATGCCTCCATCAGTGGTGTGGGGAATGTGGTTTTGGTTTTGCCTGACAGATCAAGATCATCCAAGAGATATGTATATGTATGACTTTCTCTTGCATTACCAATATTTCCAATACAGTAAATGTGTGTGTGGAGGAGGGGGGAGGTTGGTGGCATTACATCTTCCGGGAATCATAGGATCATCAAAGATTTAGCTTTTCACCAAGCTGGGAAAACTCTGCAGAGCAAGCTCTCCCTTTTACAGCTTTCCTACTCCATAGCTGGACAGTTGTTTGAGCTAAAGGCTAACAACTCTGGCTACAGCAGGGCCAGGCTCCCATCCTATTAGCAGTCATCTGTCTGATGCACTCCAGCCCCTGCTGCTCCCTAGCTCTGTGCCAAGACATCTTGCTGAGTTTCTTTCCTCAGCACTAATGTGAGAATAACAATGGTACCTACCTGTGGAGATTAAATGAGGTAGCACATGTCAATCATATGGCAAAACGCCTTGTACAAGTATACAGACTCAATGAATATTATACTGTTGTTATTCCCATTTCTGTATTTGTTTATATGGTTCTTCCCACCTGGAAACCTTCCCTTCTTTTCAATGACCTCCCTAAATGCTCCTGCTTCTTTTAGGATAGGTAAAGTCTTATTTCCTCCAGGCCCTTTGGTTTGTTGCTTTTCTGAACACCTGGGTCCACACATACTAATGAACAATCCTATAGACTTAAGTACTTTAATGTTCTCCCATCATTTCATAGGCTGATTGTTGTCACCCAGAGCATTTTGCCATTGCTGCAGAAAGAGTGTCCCATGCACTGGCTACTCCCAGGTGTCAGGGCTAAGCTGAGGTACTCACTGTTTAGAAGAAGAAGAAAGGTAATGCATTTGAAGGGGTTCCAGAGCAGTCACAGAGTTAGGCAGGAAAATGGGTAAGATGCAGGCTGCCTTCCTTAAGCCTTGCTGAAAATAGTTCCTTAGGTTCTGAGGTGTCACACTGTGTAGGTGCAAAAGTGATGAAGAACCTAGTTGGGTCCTAGGTTTGAGGCTCTCTGCTACTATTAAGCAGTTAAGCAAGCTTTTCAAATATGCTTAGTTATGTCCTGAACTCTCCTATAAAAATAAAATAGGAATTAAATTCCCTCTTGGCTCTATGTGCCCATGCTTTCTACTCCACTGTTCCTACATCTGAAATGTCTACCACTGTGAAGGTCGCAGAACCCTCCTAACCTTCTTAAAAGCAGAGAAAGCAACAAAAGACCATTATCAAACAGGGGCTGTCTACCTCTTTCCCTGCATAATTTCTCATGCTTATGGCAGCAGATGGCAATTTTATGATGAATCAAACAAACTGGTGAGTAATTATCCAGGAAAGCAAAAGATTAGAACATGTCCTCATCTCTCTTATCCAAGAATAATTTTTTGGGGAGCATAAATTAATTGACAGTTGTTCAAGACCAGTCTTCCACAACTTGCCAAAGAATAAAAAAATGGATGAAGTCCAAGTGAAGTTGACCAAATTTGAATGACTCTGAGAAATATCATCTCTGCATTTGAATTACTCAATGCTGTTTTAATTTTCAAAGTGGGCCTGGAAAACATATTTATAATCATTATCAATGGCTGCATGAAGTAATGGGTATTGTGAAACTGCCTCCTAAAGTATTTGCTTAAGTGAGTAAACAGCAACTCTTCTGAAAATTAATTTCCTAGTGAAACCTTTCTTCATAAGCTTTTTGAGCCAATTATCAACCTAATCATGGTTAAGTGGTCACAAAATCAATACTAATGAAAATAAAGAAAATAATGATTTATTTTACATTTATATGTAAAAATTCTTTTTCAAAAATCCAAATTTCACATGATTCCTCATATAATTTGGGGATCACTTTCATCAGGTATTCAAGAAACTTCCCAATATTAAATAATTCTCCCTTTGCCACTATGACCACAAAGGTCAGCCATCATTTTGTTTTCCTGGTTTCTGTCCACCCTTTTTCTGACACTGACCTTTTGGTTTTCCTGTGGGGATTGCCCTCTCTCCCACTCTCACATTGTGACTTGAGGGAGATTGACCTCCCATTTGGGCTCCTGAGTAAGCATTTCACAACCACTTCACCTGGAAGAAACTGGAACCACTTGGATTCTCCTTCATCTCTTCTCTCTTCTAGTCTCTACCTCCTGCTTCATTTCTTGCAGTCTCTAAAGATCTGCATTCTCCACTCCTATACTCACAGAGCGGAATATGGTGCCCCCACAGCTCCCAAGTTTTGTTGTGACAGTCCCCTTCTCATGCAAACCAGTTGGGTCGTAGGTCTGCTGCTTTCCGATTACTGCTAAGCAGGTTTTTCCAATATGTTTAGTTGTATTCTGAACTCCTCTATAAAAATAAAGCCAGGTATCTTTATATCCCAATTCCAAAAGGCCAAGAGATTCCCATAAACACATTTATCTACCACTGCACCAAGCAGCTATTGCCAAGGGTGTACGGCTTATATTCGCACAAGGTTGGTTGGCCCATTCCTCATAAATCTGGAATCAAACACCAAAAGAATAAGCAGTTATTCAGCGGGCTGATAACCCAAAGGTGACCTACTGCAATCTCTTGATTCCCTTTAAAAAAAAACACAAAGATTTTTTTCCCTTTGCAATGTGCCAATATTTCCCAAATCACCCAGGATGGTGCTCTCTTGGGTGACAGATAGCCATGATTTCAATAAGGGAGCAACACTTTGGAAGTCTGGGTAGCAAGAAACATCTGTTACAGAGAGAATCTGATATTTCCGTACCAACATTGGCACTGGTGTCATCTTCCATAAAGGATAATGAAAGTTATCTAAGTGATTAGGTAGGATTTTCACAAGAGCTTTTTCAACAGCCTTATATCATCAGGTGCCTTCATACTGGTTTCTGTCAGCTACCGCACAGCAAAGAATGTTACTCTGCTGTCTCTCTAAGTTGCACAATATTAGCAGTGGTTGAGAAATAGCAAAAAACATCCTGTAGGTGACAAATGGTTAGTGTTTAATATGGTATTTCAAAGGCAAGTTAACAAATAGGGTATTTGCATAAATTAGAAAAGTTTAAAGTTTCCTGGAACATCTAAATTATTGTCCACATTTCGCTACTCAGAAACATATATTTAATAAACATAACCATATGGAATAATCACTAAGGTTACTGAATTTCATACAAGCCTGACATGTTACTAAATTGCTTCGGAGCAAAGAGATTCCCAGAATGAGGAAGGATATTAGAACTTCTCCATACCATGCTACCACAGAGACTCTGTTAGTTGATAGCAATGCATGCAGACCTGAATTATTTTTACATTAGGTATGTTTCACTAACGTTGTGCTAGGGAAAAATGCTTTATGGCATAATTTAGCGAAACATCTCTTCAGAATCCTCACCACTTATTCAGCTATTATCCTGTGTTATGTTGCAAAATCTTTTAATTGCCTTAGGTTGCCATGGGATGATCTGTGTTTTGGCCTCCTCTTCTGGCTGGATTACAAACGCCATCAGAGCCCACTTCCTGGCACAAGTGGATACTCAATAGATATTGTTTGAGTGACTGATTATAAAACCAATAGTGATGTGCTGTCCAAAGACAACTAGACTAGATCAGCAAGGAGTGGTTAGTTTTCAATACCCAGCATCACCCACACAATCATTCTGTTTTATTCATGGTCCCCAGGGGAAGCATGTTTCATTGTTCATTGTACTTTCTCAGCTGTGAGAACCTTTAACAGGGCCTGGCACAGAGAAGAGACTGCATAAGTATTTGTTAAATTAGCAAATAAATTCCACCCAACGTAGTCCAAGACAACAGGAAGGGTCTGCATCAATTTAACTTTTCACATACAGAACCATCTTTCTACATATTTACTTCTACTCTAAATAATTATGAAGAAACCAGAACAAAAAAAACACACAAATATTAAAGATATAGAAAAGGGACTTCTGGAGAAAAGGCTTAGTTGGTATTGCTAACTGGTCGTCTACAATACTTTCCATTTTTTCTTCTCCACATTAAGTATGCAGTTGCGCATTGCTTTTTTACTTTAACTCAGATGATGTGAATAAGATTTGACTTCCTTAATCTTCTCACTTATATGAATAATTACTATACGGAAGATTCTAGGCAGCTGTCAGTCATTCTGAATAAGAAAAAAGGTGGACTCTGAAGAACAAAGTAAAACAAATAGACTTGTACATACAGAGAACAGGCTGAGAGCTACCACATGGGAGGGATTTGGGAAGCTGGGTTAAAAAAGGTGAAGGGATTGAGAAGTACAAATTGGTAGTTACAAAAAACATCCCAGGAATGTAAAGTACAGCATAAGAAATACAGTTAATAATACTGTAATAACTATTCATGGTGCCAGATGGGTACTAGAAATATAGGGGGCATCACTTTGTAAATTAGATAATTGTCTGATCACTGTACTTTACACCTAAAACTAATATAAAATATTCACTGTCAAAATATATAAATAAAATATTGCATTAAAAATTTTTAAGTGCCTTAAGGTAATAAATCTGACTAGACATGAAAAAAGAACTTCAGACTAATTAAATATTGAAAATTTCCCAAATAAGGGTAATAAAAAATGGCCTCATTTAGAGACCTTTAAAGTAGAAAAAGCAAAGCTTCTTCAAGTTTTACAAAATCCCCAGAGGAAAATTGTCTTCAATGGTTTCATAAGATCTCTATGGGCCCTTGGAATCCTGATTCCTTCCTGATCCTTAACAAGGGCATTCCCATCTCAGTATTTGAAGTTAAAACATAAAACAGGCCCTGGTTGGTGGCACAGTGGATAAGGCACCAGCCTGCAAACCCTAAGATCCCTGGTTCAATTCCCAGCCAGGTCACATAACCAGGTTACAAGCAAGGTGTCCAGCCAGGTCCGTGGCTGGAGGCAGGTGAAAGGCAACCATACATTGATGTCTCTCTCCCTCTCTGCCTCTCTCCCCTCCCCTCTCTCTAAAAATAATAAATAAAATCTCTTAAAAAAAAAAAAACAAAAGTAAATTACACCTTGGCTAATGGAATCAATTTCTACTTTTCAAGTATCCAGGTTAAAAAAAAAAAAATGTCCTCAGTTGAAGGGATTATTTTCTCTAAGCTAAGAGGGTGGAGAGAGGTGCTGTCAACACGTACAGACACTCACACTGTGAAGTAATATGCCCTCACTGCCACAGGCAGAGCCACGGTATTCATCATTTCAGAAATTTTAATGCAGTCTGGAAAATGAAACACAATTTAATATAGATCCTCCCTGCTTTTTCCACCCACATGCTTATTTGCATTTTCAGCTTTTAATTAGGTTTGTAATGCAAAAAAACACTCTTTAAATTTTCAGTCCTGTGAAATTAACTGCTTTATTCAGTTTATATACTTACTCGTCTATCCCTAGGCCCAAAGTCACCGTAAGTACTTGGTGAAAAAAGTCAAATTATATCAGTGTGCTTTTGCTAAAGCCCATGTGACCCAGAAGCCTTTTTAAAGTATTTATGGCATTCTGGTCCATTTATTTCTCTTTGCCATTTGGCTGTATTTCTCCTCCTGTCTCCTCCCCTGGATCATGTCATGTATGCCCAGAAGTATTATTAGTATTATAGATAGCCCAAACTTTTACAGTAAGTTCTACATCCATTTAGCAACTACCCACCTGACATTTTCCTTTGGACATTTCAGATGCCTCTTGGAATCTCCAAATCTATATTTTAACTCATCATCTGCTCTTGAATTTTCCTTCCCTAAAATCCATGGGCTTCTTCCAGTGATGTCTGTCTCAGGGGCTGGAACTACCATGCACTCAATTGTACAATTTCAGAAAGCACTCTCTCAGTAAGGCCTCCTCATTTACACCTCCTGAGTATCTTTAAAACATATTTTCTATATTTTTATAGCACTGCCCTAGCCAGGCTACATTATTTTTTACTGTAATCCATTCTACCGATCTCTCTGCACCCTCTCTTGCCCCTCTTCAATCCATTCTTGACTGTGTAGGTGAACTGATCTCTTAATTAAAAAAAAAAAAAAAAAAAGCCATCGATAATACTATAGAAACAATAAAATAAAATCCTTAACCTGGTAGAAAATGGTCTGCACAACCAAGCCTATTCCTCTACAATGACCTATGACTAAGATGCCATGTTCTCCTTTTCTAGACCCTGCTAGAGCCCCAACTTTACCATGTGTGGGTGGGTCCTTGATAAGTCTGACACTTCATTAAACTAAAGGATCTTGAGGGCAAAAATAATGTACATTTTTGTAACAGTTTTATTCCAGCACTAACAGTTCATAGCACCAATAGTTGCTCAACAAATAATCATTCCATGAGTAAACAGACAAATGACTCTTTATTGAAGGATAAGTAGCAATCTATAGGTATAAGTTCATAAAGACAAAAATTCAGGATCACTTTTCTATGTCACTCTTCTACCTCCCCCAGAACATTTGAAATTCAAAGACTAAGATACAAGGCCTTTTAGTCCAGGATTTGAAAAAAAAGGCTTATAATAGAAATGCCCTTGGGAGCTGGAGGGAAATATTTACAGGCCCTAGAGACAGTGTGTCAAAGAAAAGAAGCAGGAAGATGAAAGGGAGGCCACTCCAGTTGCCAAGGGCCTCCAGGCCTTGGCAGAATCACTCTTCAAGGAATTCTGCAAAACTTTCTGTTCTAGGGCTCCCTCTTCTCAGAGATGTAAGTTTAATTTCATTATAATCACTAGACTCAATTCTGTCCAAGCACAAGAGAAATGTAAGGAGTTAAGAATCTTAAGTGCTCTGGGATTTACCTAAACTGGTTTTGACCTTGTAATTTAGGTCTGACATCTAGATTTCTTATCCCAAGTCCTCTCCTGAAATACATTGCAGTCCTGAAGTTATTTGCAGTTACCTGTGTCTTTTTTTTTAAAAGTCCTGTCCAGCATTGGTTCCTTCCTCACATTCTTGCAAGTCCAGAAATCCTTACACCTTGACAGGAACATACTGCTAAGAAATCCCTGAATAATGGACATCTGCCCTAGTCACCTAAATTTTCTGTCCCTGTATTCTGTCACCATTGAGGCATCAAGATGCCCACTTTTGGGCCCCTCTGAATTTTAACTGAACAGTTATCAGCTGTTTCTCTATTTTTTCAAACTTGTCCAAACATGAGTAGGTCTAGTTAGGAAACCTGAATCCTCCCTATATGTCCCACATCACTGTATTTAGTTGATCATATTCAGTTGTGTCATTACACTGTAGGGTGTTATGGCTAAGAAATTTTTTTTTTAACAAGCTGTACTTCTCTGGAAAAGGGATGCAGTTATCTCTAACACTCATTATGACAGACTCTAAGATGACCCCAGCTAATTCTACTTTCTGATACTCCAAATTCTCATATAACCATCTTCCCCTAAGTGTTGGCAGAACCGGTGATTTGCTCCTAACCAAGGAAATAAGGCAAGGTTGATGAGAAGTCATTTCCTCAGTTATAGTACTTAATATTGTAATGTCCTCCTTGCTCAAAGACTTTCTCCATTGATTCTATCCATTGCTGTATTGAGTAAGTAGCTGCCCTATGGAGTAACCTAACTAGCAAAGGACTCAGGGCAGATTTCAGCCAAAAGTCAGCAAGGAACCAAGGGCCTGATTCCAAAGACCCACAAGGAATTGAATCCTGCCAACAACCACAGAAGTTTTGAATAAGATTCTTCCCCCAATCAAGCATCAGATGGGAGCCCAGCCCTGGTCAACACCTGTAAGAGTCTCAGCTAATCTGTGCCAAGATGCCTGACCCACAGAAGGTGAGATAATAAATGTATATGTTGAAACTACTGAATGTGTGGTAATATGTTACAAAGCAATAAATGACTAGTTCACTAGTTATTAAAATTATATTTTACCTGGTGATTTTAAAGCTTAAAACTTTCCCCACTACACAGATGATAGTAAAATCAACTGTATAAAAGCCTAGGATAAATTAAAAAAAAAAAAAATCCTGATCTGGGAATCAGAAATATTCCTGACTTTAATTCTCAGTGTAGCCTTCAACAAATTGCTTATCCTACCCCATCTGGGCTTCTATTTCCATGTTTAATAAATAGTAAAAGATCACAAACTGGTGACCTATGAATTCATGCAGTCACCAAATTTACTGTTTGTCTCTCTGTATTTAATGCACCATGTTTAACTAATTACCAACATTTACAAAAAGGAATGTCTCACATAGAAAATAAAGATTTTTAATTCTTCATAAAATAAAGACCAAATCTCACCTCCTTGTTTCTTCCTTACCTTGAGATGAATAGCTACCGTCAATTTCTGTGGGCATTTACCCACAGTTGTTACCAACCTCAACTAAACCTTTGAGACTAAGTGCTGTTTCCCATTATTTATTGCATAGGTATGGAATTTCTTTAAATAATAAAACTAAATTATTTTTAGCACAAATGTGTCTTTCAAATGTGGGTAAAAGAAATATTGATGGGATTGATTCCTAGTTCATTTCCATTTAACTTCTGAGACATTTTAGGATTAACAAAATATGTACAAGATCTGCACGTAGAAAACATAAAACATCAATAAAAGAAATCAAAGAGTGTCTAGGTAAATGAAGAACTAGGCCGTGTTCATGTTGGAAGACTCAATATTATTAAGATGTTAATTTCTCCAAAACTGATCAATAGATTCAACAGAAAGCCATCAATACCACAGCAAGCTATTATGTAGATATCAACAAATTGATTGTAGAATTTATATGGAAAGGCAAAATACCTGGAATACCCAGCATTTCCATCATCACCACCTTCCCCAGAGTATATGGCAAGTCACTCCACAAATGAAGTAACTAAATATTAAATGGCCCACACAGAAGGTTATGCCTGTACTTCACAATTGTGCTAGTAACCCTAAAAATGATGATTTTTTTTCACAAAATGTGACTGATTCATTTTATTGTTGTTTTACGATTATTTTGTGTAGGCTGACATAGCTCTAATTTGGATCTTGACAGTCATACCACTGATGTTTTAAAGTAAAAGACTAAGAAACCAAGGTTTTAAAGTATCAAAGTATTAAAAGGAAGTTAAATAATTATTTATGTTCAACTCAACCTTGTGAAACATTTAATAAAAGAATGTCTAAACTTTGGACTCCTGGTCCTAGGAAATGAATTCTATTTCTGATTTTTATATTGATTCTCTACATATATACATAAAATGGTTATTTTTCTTTTACTCTTAGTTCCATTATCTGCCACACCTTCCAAGGTATATTCTCTCTAGATAAATTAGGCTTGCAAGGCTAGTCGTATAAATTTGATGCCTTCTAAGTCACCATGGTTTTCATTCTGGTAAGGGATGTAGAAAATAAGCTAGGTTTTACCAAGTGAGGATGGCAGAGAGTATTATTCTCTTCAACTCTGCTTTTTCTTAATAAAATTGCTATTCTTTATATATCAGCATCAGTCTTTGACTACATGCTTCTGACTTTAGGAGTTAATAATATTCAGAGCAAGATATATTAAGAAATAGCAACTCCTACATGTGACAACAATGTGGTTTTTAATAATATCATGGTGTTTGGAGCATTGCATCAAAATCATTGATGATGCTGATTAAAAAGTTCAAATACTTTTTGATGGGGCTCCTCCCAAGTCCCATCAAGAGCAGCCCTGGGAACCTAAAGCTTAACAATTTCTCAGATGATTTTTTTCTTATTGCCACTAAAGTTTGAGAACCACTGGTTTGGGTTTGTTAAAGTCTTATAATTACATAGTAGAGAAATGAGGGCCAAACGGTAATCCATTAATCAAGGTCTAACTGACTCACCAGCTGGCCCATAAAAGCTCTCAACCACTAATGTTGCAAGTATGGTCCCCAGACCACCAGCATCAGCAACACTGAAGACCCTCTAAGGCCCCACCCAGACCTACTGAATCAGAAATCCAGGGGAGACAAGACCCTGAAATCTGTATTTTAACAACAATCTACATTATTTTTATACACACTAAGGTTTATAAACCACCTTTAAAAAAAAAGCTACCACTCTGCCATCCTCTATTTACCAATGAGCTACATTGACATTCATATGCTGCACTTCTCAAATATATAATTGAATTTTAAAATGAAGAGCACAGACATAAACAGCAAACTAATCTGAAGTAATTCTTAAGATCAAAAGTTTCATCCCAGACATTTGGTAATTTTGCTCCTAACACTGTATGAATTGAGAAGGCAACTGTGTCTTGACCTTTAATTATTTGCTTATAATTCATTATCAAGTAAACATCATTACTTTCCTAAGACTCTGTTTTTCTTTAAGAGAAATCTTCATTTAATTCAAGAAAAAATTACTTTTCTCATTCTGAAAATAAAGTCTATATTTGACCTTGAGTTCTGAAGTACCAATGCCTGAGTATTCATTCCTACATTGCTAGAAGAAAGAGAAACAGAAGGAACAGAGATTCCATAAGCCTGCAAACAGCACTTTCACTTGGGAGAAGAATCGTTTGCCAACTATAATTCTAATTCACTCTTCGCTTTGATTCACAAGGATTGATATTATCACAAAACGGATACAGATTCAGGAGTGTATATATACAGTGTACTACTACTGTACACTACCCTAAATGATTACTACTTTGTACCCTTTTGGATTTCAAGAAAAATTAACAGAACAATTCTTCGAAAAAAACATAGCTTAATTTCAAATAAAATTATAGTAAAATACAGAAAAGAATAAAAAGAGCACTATGGGTCATGACCATTAACAATCATTATCTTGTTATTCAGAGAACTCTTGCTTATTTTTTATAAATTAGAAGTGAATGCATATAGTTAGAAAACTAAAGCAGTACAGAAATGTATTAAGTTAAAAGGACTCTTCTTAGCCTTGACTCTCTCTATAAATTTAGTCATTGCTACCAGATACACATACATAATTTCAGAAAGAAATAATGTACATCCTTTTTATTTAGACAAAAACAATCATATTATATATACTATCAGCAAGTTATTTAAAAAATCACCAGTCTCCTTGTAAGGACATGGCATTTATCCTCTTTAGCAGCAAAATGAGACTCGGTTTTACAAATGTTGAAAATTAAAATGAAAAAGGAGACAGAACCACTAATGGAGACTATAAAAATATAGAGATTTTTCTGTGCTATTCAGTAAGAAACATAAAAATTAAACTGAAATTGCTGAATTTCTTGGAAAACAAAATGATTTTGGAAAAAAAAATTAACCTAGATGTTTGTCTCACATAATCTTCCCAATCTTCAAAGAAAAGCTAATTCTTATGCTATGCCATGCATATTTCAAGGTCAGAGAAAAAGATAGCAAATTACTGGGTTGGCAAAAAGCGTTCATTTGTGGTTTTTTTCCCGTAAGATGGCTCTAACAGCACTCATCTGTCTTTAACTTCATTTGAAACAATTTTGTTAGATTGTACAGCAACAGCTGTCATATCAGCATGAGTTTTTAAAAACTTACCAAATTGGGAAATTTTTGTGTAGCCACCTTAATATTAAAGATGAAAATATGCAACATTTTTGGCATATTATGCTTGTTATTCTAAGAAAGATAAAAACACAACTGAAACACACACAAAAACACAAAAAAATGTGTGCAGTAGAGAGAAGGTGCTGTAAGTGATCCAACAAGTCAAAAGTAGTTTGCAAAGTTTCCTACTGAAGATTTCTGGCTGGACAATGCCCAAGGGACAGCTGAAGTTGACAGTGATCAAACTGAGACATTAACTGAGAACAGTCAACATTAAAACATGCGGGAGAGAGCTGACATACTCAAAATACCCAAATCAATAAAATTATTGGTGAAGATGAAAACTGTGTCTTTCATTTTGTGGAAAAAAACACACAAACTTTTTGGTCAACCCAATATAAAGCTAGCATAACCAGTGTGGGAGAATTTGGCAAACTTGGCCTACCAAAAACAAATCAAAATAAAAGCTACTGATAAAACTTATTTGTAAATTAAAATTGCAAAGATACTCAATAAAATATTAAAATTCAAATTCATCCATGCATTGCAATAAAATACTAACTCCAAGTAGTTTTCATTCAATTAATGGCAGGATGTTTTAATAGTAGGACTTCTATTACCATAATTCATCATACAAACTCCACTAGAATATAATCCCTGAGAAACAGGAACTAGAATGTTTGGAGTTTTTATCACTATAAACTTAGTACCAAGGCCCAGGACAAAATAGAATTTCAACAACAATTTCATAAATAAATCATCTGATCAATTAATAAGTCAATCAGAAAATCAAGAGAAAAGCTATGATTTTCAATAAATGTCCCAAGTTATTTGAATAAATTCAACATCTATCTCTAATAAAGAAATCTTGCTATAATATAAATAACACTTCCTTAACATGAAAAAAGAACATCTAAGCAAATCCTCACCAGTGTTATACTGAACAGCAAACATGTCAAAAGTTTGCATGACCTATTTTTCTTATTCATAGGAATAAAATGATGGCCATTGTTTAAAAAAACATCTTGAATTAAGCCGAGAAATGAGAAATGTAATATTGATATCTAGTAAAAAACATTATTTGCACAATTGTTTACCTAGAAAATTTAAGAGAATTATTTTTAATTTTAATAATTTATTTTTATTGTATATTTTCCCTATTTATCACCCTTGTATCCTCTTCCACCTCCACCCAAAAATCAACTAAAAATGATTAGCAGGTGTGGTAAACCATTGACAATAGAAACTAGATGTTGAAAAAAAAAAGAAAAAGAAACTAGATGTTGAGTACATGGACGTTCCCTAAAAATGCTTGCAACTTTTCAGCATATTTAAATTTTTTATAGTAAATTATTAGGTCAAAATATTAGAATAGCGTATATCAGCATAATGATCAGTTTAAATAACAATAGTATAACTATAACAGCTTTTGAAAAATAAGATGAATCATATCTAACTGATAAAAATAATACATAATATCTTAGAGAAACATAATAAAACATGGTAACATGAAAATAACAAGTTCTGTTTTTAACTAAATCAACTGAGGGCCGAGGACTAAGACACTCACAAACTTCCTTCAGAACTAACTTTAATTCCTATAAATTTTATGAATCAAATAAAAAAAGAGCAAATATGGTAAACCACTAGCAACAAATTACCCTGGTATTTTGACAGCAAAAATAATGTGAAATATATTTGATTACTTAAAATACAATTACAAGATAATCTGATTAGATGGCAGCAGTATTACATAAACATTGTTAAAAATGGAAACATAATACATCTTGATTTTTTAAGGCTGTCTTAAGATTGATTCATATCATTGTATCAATTCAATTTTGTTTGACATACAGGTGACTTGATTTATAATGACAGCTAACAGGAAGCATCCCAGAAGCGAATGGGACTAGGAAGCAAAACTCTCTTAGAGGAGCTGATATGCTTTTGCATTTAGCTTGTTTTTGCATTTATTTAGCTGCCAAGTATGCAGATACCTCCTATCCAGATCATACAATTTTCTGTAATAATTTCTTATATTTGTTATTTTTATTGATGGCGACCTCAACAATTCAACAACCAGCACATCTCTAGAGATGAACTGCAAGCAAACAAGAAGTGGATTTTGTGGGGTGCAGAGGAGCAGAACATAGATGCTGCTCTCTGGAATAGACAAATTCTAACCTAGAATGAGGATTTATCTGAGATTACACTGTATATAATTACTGACAGAACTACCAAGGGTGCATAATTGTACTTATGATGACTGTATCTGTTGTAATTTAATATGTTCATTAGTGAGTCAGAGAAGATAGAGTAGGTGGCACTCAGCAGCTGCTGGCTTCTCTGAGCATGTCTTTGTTCCTGCAGCAGGACTATTTCCACTCCCTGAACTCCGTCTTCTCTCCTCATATTTGAGAGTCTGAACATTCTTCCTCCATCCATCTCTCTCCCCTTGCTTTGCTTTCTGCAGCCTGTCTTTTTTATTCAAATCACAGCACAGGTACAGCATTCTCTCTGGAAATCCCTCAACCTCTGTAGTAGTTGCCCCTCTTAGAAACATGCCATATCACTTTTATCATGTGTATATTTGCCTATTTTATGCATATTAGACTGAGAAGTTTCAGAGGTCTGAAAAGTTTCTGTCTTTTCCACTGTTTTACCTCTACAAACCAGGGTGCTGCAAATCATTGCGTCCCACTTTGTGCTGTTTGAACCTTAGGTGGTGCGCGTTGCCTAACCATTATGTGAATAGCGCCCCCTACAGATGCGCAGTAAGCAGCCTGTACCAGGTCTATTATAAATCGGTCGTGTAAGTCTTGCAATACTTTGTGGGATGAATGAATATTAAATCAAACAATACTTAAAACTTTCTCTAATTCTAACACTTTATGGGATGAATGAATATTAAATCAAATATTACCTAAAACCTTCTCTAATTCTAAAATTCTATGGCTATTTACCAAGTTTATAGAATAGATTCCAATATAAATTATAAATATGCCAAACTACAGCCACAACCTTACACACAAAATAATATTGTCTAGAATTTATAGGTATACTCAGTCTTAATATACAAATAAATATATAATACAAATTATAGCAATATTAATAGTGAGACAATTACTAAGAAGCTCAATATAAGATACATTTGCCTATACAGACAATAAATATATTTTACACCCACACAATATTTTTACACATATTTAAAGTACATACCGGGGCCCTGGCTGGTGGCATAGTGGATAAGGAGCTGGCCTGCGAACCCAAAGGTCACTGGTTCTATTCCCAGCCAGGGCACAAAACCAGGTTGCAAGCCAGGTCTCCAGCCAGGTCCATGGCTGGAGGCAGGTGAAACACAACTATATATTGATGTTTCTCTCCCTCTCTGCCTCTCTCCCTTCCCTTCTCTCTAAAAACTAATAAAATCTTTTCTAAAAATTAAAAAATAAAGTACAACATGGATTTTGAAGAGGTAATACAAAAAAAATTAAAATATGCCAATAGCTTACATAATTATTACATGTTAAATGATAGTGTTTTAAATATATTGTAGCAAAATTAAGCAGATTTTTTAATACTTATTTTACTCTGGAATGATATTTTTTGTGAAATATATCACAGAAAAGGTGTATTGCAGAACTCACTTTTGTCAAAGTTATCCTAGAGACAGTGTCAAACCCATAGTCAAAATTGGTGATTACAGAATAGACAGGGGAATGGTAAGAAGAACAAAGAAAATAGAGAAGCCAAAGAACCTATATGCATGACTTATGTGTATAAACTAAGCATTGCTGGAGGAAGTGGGGTACTGGGTGGAGGCGGGCAAAGGGGGGAAAATTGGGACAACTGCAATAGAAAAATAAATAAAATATATTAATAAAAATAATAAAATAAAAATTAAAAATTAAATTTCAAGTATCTACACAATTGAGATAATTATAATTATGTATATATATTGTTTTTATATTTATTATTTAAATTATTCTTTCAATATCTAAATTTTCCATATTTGGCCAGTGGGAGTGTTTTATCGAGCCTTTTGACACCTTCATATTAGTTTGGGGGCACTTCTTACTCCCCGGTATAACAGCGTATTTTAGGCTTAATTTATGCTTCCCTCAGACCCCAAATCCATAATTTCTGCAGAGTTCCATTTCGAAACCAGAGTCTGGGATCTAGGTATTTCAATGCCATCAAGAGCTGATTGCTTCTAGGCCCTTTAGGTGCACAGAACACATATGTACACATACATGCAATATATAGACATACTGATACATCCAAGGAGGCACTTCCCCCTCTTGTTTCTTATTCCCCCTCCACAAAATGAATACTAGCATCCAACTAAATATTACATTTAGTTTGAGTAATCTTATAATATACAAAATTCAACAATACCACATCCATACCACTTCCAACAAACTTACAAAATTAATATATCATTGGAAATAATTTTGCTATTAGAAAATATCTTACCAAAGAGATAAAGTCAGAGAACCACATATAAAAGTTATTCGGACTGTTTCTCCTTATTTGTTGTTATAAAGTTGATATGCATGTATTTATTTTTCCCTTGTTATTGAATTTATTAGTATGATGCTGATTAACAAAATTATAAAGGTTTCAGGTGCACAATTCTGCAACACATCATCTGTATACTGTATTTGTGTGCACCAACTCGTCAAGTCTCCATCCATCACCATTGACTTTCCCCCTCAGCGATCACCACAGTTGCCCCTGTTCATGAGTTTTATCTTTTCCCTTCTTTTTTGCTCAATTTTTCCTCCTCCCTCACCTGAGAGCTATCAGCCTGCTACCTATGAGTTTGACAATATTTTGTTATTAGTTCAATTTGCTCATAAAATTCCACATACGAGTGAAATTTTATGGTATATGTCTTTCTCTGACTAGCTTATTTCACATAGTGTAATGTTCTTTAGGTCCATCCATACTGTGCCAAAGGGCAAATTTTTCCTTTTTTATGGCTAAGTAGTATTCCATTGTGTAAATGTCCCAGAGTTGTTTTATCTTTTCACCTACTGATGGGCACTTGGGCTGCTTCCAAATCTTGGCTATTTTGAATAATGCTGCAATGAACATAAGGGTGCAAATATTCTTTCAAATTCATGTTCCAGGTCTCTTCAAGTCAATTTCCAGAAGTGGAATCATTGGGTCGTAAGGCAGTTTCATTTTTAATTTTTTGAGGTATCTCCATACTTCTTTCCACAGTGGCTATCTCAGTCTGCAGTCCCACCATATTTTCATCAACACTTGTTTACTGATTTATTGCTGATAGCCATTCTGACAGGTATGAGGTGATATCTTATTATAGTTATAATCTGCATTTTTCTGATAATTAGCAATGATCAATGATGAGCATCTTTGCATATGTCTATTGGCCATGTGTATGCCTTCTTTGGAGAAGTGTCTACTCTAGTCCTTTGTTCATTTTGGATTGTTTGTTAGTTTGGTGTTCAGTTCTATGAGTTCTTTATAAATTTTGGATACTAAGCCATTATCAGATGGATCAGCAAATATGTTCTCCCACTCAGTGGGTTTTCTTTTCATTTTTCTGTGCCAAACCTTTTAGTTTGATGTAGTTCCATTTGTTTATTTCTTTTGCTTCCCTTGCCTGAGAAAAGTGTTGCTATAAGAAATGTCTGAGGTTTTCCTGCCTATGTTTTCTTCTAGGATTTATGATTTCAAGTCTGACATTTAAGTCGTTAATCCATTTTTAGTTTATTCTTCTCTATGGTGTAAGAAAGTGGTCTAGTTTCATTGTTCTTTATGCACTTTTCCAATATTCTCAATATCATTTATTGAATAGACTATCTTTACCCCATATGTTTCTGCCTCCTTAATCAAAATTATTGACTATAAATGTGTGGGTTTATTTCTGGGCTTTCTATTGTGTCTCATTGATCTATATGTCTGTTTTTATGCCAGTACCATGCCATTTTGATTACTATGGCCTTATAGTATAGTTTGATATCATGGAGTGTGATTCCTCCAACTTTGTTCTTACTCAAAATTGCTGAGGTATTCAGGGTTCTTTGCAGTTCTAAATACATTTTGGCATATTTGTTCAAATTGCATTGAATCTATAAATTGCTTTGGGTAATATGGACATTTTAATAATGTTTTCTTCCATCCATGAATACAGTATATGCTTTCATTTATTTGCATCTTCTCTAATTTCTTTAGCATCTTGTAATTTTCCAAGTGCAGGGTTTTTTACATCTTTGGCTAAATTCATTCCTAAGTATTTTATTCTTTTTGAAGCAATTATGAATGAGATTTTCTTAGTTTCTCTTTCTGATCACTTATTATTGATCTATAAAAGTGCAATCAATTCTAGATATCTATATTGTATCCTGCCACTTTACTGAGTTCATTTATCAGTTTTAGCAGTTTTTAAAAATAGATATGATATACAGTATCATATCACTTGTATATAATGACAGTTTTACTTCTTCCTTTCTAATTTGGATGACTTTTATTTCTTCTTTCCTGATGGCTGTGGCTAGGACTTCTAGTATAATATTGAGTAAGAGTGGTGAAAGCAGACATCCTTGTCTTATTCCTTATCTTAAAGGAAACACTTGCAGTATGATGCTGGCAGTGGGTTTGTCATATATGGTCTTAATATTATGTTAATGTATGTTCCCCTCTATTCAGACTTTACTGGGAGTTTTATTCCCATAAATGGGTCATAAATTTTTCAAATGCTTTTTTCTGTGTCTATTGATAGAATCATGTGATTTTTATCTTTTTTTTTTTTTTTTTTTTTTGGTGTTATCACATTTGTTGAT